>CAJNIZ010036725.1:0-15127 GCA_905231905.1 Symbiodinium pilosum | reverse complement strand
AAAAAAAAAAAAAAAAAAGTAGTAGTATGCTTATTACATGTCGAAGAAAAGATTGAGAGGTCGAAGGTCATGTTGAGTAAGCATTCACAACCCAACCCAGGTCAGTATCTCCTCACAGGCGATGTCTTCGACGCAGAAAAACCAGAGGCAATGAAATGGTACTCAAGAGTTTTTGGAGTTGAGGATGAAGTTTCTTGGGTTGCTGTTCAAGAACTTCAGTAAAGCTACTATAGTACGGAAACCCAATGATTTACTACAGATCCATATTATGGAGAGTTAGTTAAAATTTCTGACCAGCAAGCTTCAGGGGCTTCAGGCTCAGGATTGAGAGCTCAGAGCTCAAAGTTCCGCAGTCTCTACCCTCCAGAAGGCGAACATGGCGCCTCATAGATGGAAGATGCTAAGATTTGAGGCTGAAATGTTGTATCTTTCTTTAGTAGTAGAAATTATGAAATTACCCAAAACCTCATTCTGGATGGATAGACCCCGCTTAGGGCTTGGCATCCTGGACAAGGAAGCGCTTTGAAGCAATACTTGGAACCAGGTCGAGGGTTTAGGTAATATCAAGGGCTTAGTATATTCATGCCACAAGTAGTATCCAACTGTTGCTGAAGGAGGGCAGTATCCTGCCATTTCTCCTGCTTGGAGGTCTAAGGTAGTGAACGTACATAGTGGGTATGACTAAAACCTGGACCCCGAGCCCTGTATATCCCCATATTGCCCTGCATGTGTAAATATATGTGTATATATATAAGTATATGCCAACAACCATTTCAAGGGGAGCCCACTTAGTATCTACAGCTCGGCTACAACCAGCAAAGAAACGATAGATCTTGCGTGCAGCACACTTTGTTCTAATTGTTTGTTCATCTCTTAGTCAGATATAGGGATTATATGGAGGCTAAAAAGGGGTTATTTCAGTTTGTATAGGTTTCTATAGAGTTGTATAGAGGCATGATATGGAGGAGTTTCAGGTTACTATACCATACCTCGATCCTGAATCCCGACTCCTGAAACCCGTCCCCCTAAGCGCTAGTGTTGAAAGTAATATGCAACTAGTGCTGGCTACCAGGGAACATGTGAGGGGTGCGGCTTCTTGAGGTTGAGGCCCCCTCGATTTGCGCAATACCCGCAAGCCTTGTCTCAGCACCAGAATCCTGAAACCCGCGTTCAGGTTGGTAATCCTGCTATGTGGTCTGTCCCAGCGGGAGCACCACCCCTTGCACAGGGAGAGAGTGCTTCTCTGACGTGGTTGGGTAGGGATCCAGAATCCTATGCTGCAGATCCAACTTTGAAGGTGAAAGGGATGATGTATGAGCTTCAACAGAGGGAGTGGTATTGGAGGATAGTGGGATGTCTCGAATCATTGGCTTTCTCTGGGCAGCCCAGATGGGGGCAGCGCATATGATATCCAGCCCACCGTCATTTGACAGATTTCGGCTAACCCTCCTCCCGCCCTGAGCTGCTCGTCAAAGCAGCTAGCCCCTCCGACTAAGCCTGCGCATGTCCGCGGCAGCGTTCGTACTACCCCTGGTTGGGTTCGTCTAACTTCGTGGAAGCTGTTGCCCTAAGTCTCAATGGACCGCTAGATGAAACGCCCTGGCGCGATAGAACATACAAGAATCTCCCGGCTCACACTTCCTATAGACCTCACATTCCAACATCAAGCTTTTCAAGAAAGTCAGGCAAAGATTCATACGATGGGCACATTGAGAGTCCCATTTAAGGGCGACTTGTTGCGGGTTGTGAGTTATGTTTAGGGCTCATTAACGGCGTTACAGTGAGTCATTAGGGATGTAGAGAGAACATGTACGGATATTCAGGGTTTAAGGTTTCCAAAGATTAGGTGGCCTTATTATTGGGAATGCCTACATCAGGATTGTATCCGCATGCTGGGGTGTATCTCAGTGGCCCCTGCTTTGGAAGCTCCATTTGGTGCTTTGCATAAAATGTATGTTTTTGTTGGTTGGGTTTGTTTCCCAAGAAAAAGTGTAGCATTACTTACAGCCTCCTAAGTGCATGTTTTCCCGAAGAGACCATGTGAGAACAAGGCTTTCAACGCTGTGGAGATCGACGACCTTGCTGAAGGGCCCAAGAAGGATAACATCGCCAAATGTCCCCTGGAGTAAAGGTAGCATTAAGCTGCTTGAGGATTCTCAGCTTGTAGGCATTGAATCTTGCCATGCATCTGAAGCAGAACTCATACTTCAGGGAATCTGTCGGGTCCAGCGACTTCTTTTGAGGGTTTGTGTATTCGCGACACCACAATTTCATCCTCCATAGCCCAGGGCTGGCCCAACGAACCTTGCTTGGGCGTTCCTCCATGTGGCGGGCTCAAAACTCTACAACCCTAAAATTCTGCAAGCCCAGAATGCTTACAACAAGGGTTTGAATGTTCATATGACTTTGAGTCTCAAAACTTCCCTGCCCAAACCCTCTATGTCCGCCCAAACCCTTTATTTCGCTACATATCCCTATATCTCTTTGTATGACCTTTGTATCCCATCTATGCATCAGCATCCACCGTCCGCCAATTCTCCATACGATGGCTATAAAGGGTTCTATAGGAACTAGATGTTAACTTTGAAGCGGCTGTATAAGGATTGTGACTTTGTTTTAGGGGCTTACATAATGACATAGGAATTACTGCAGGGATCTATCCCCCTCAAGCACCAGCATGGCATGTTCAGTGCACGGACACCCGTATGAAGCGTTTATCATGTGGCCCATGCATTGGTACGCCTGCAATGACGGACAATTCGAGTTGAGGGCATTCCAGACTTTCAACGCTGGCCTTCAGTCATATGGCCTGAACCCTGGCCCCACAATGTTTGTGAATCATGAGGAACCAACCCTAAACCTCAGCCGCCTTGGCCTACAATCCCAGAACCCTGGGCCCGCAAGGCTTGGTCAAGGTTCTGCTGCAGAGACTGCAGCGCCTACGTGACCAGATACAGAAGGGCGTAGTCAGGATCGAGCTGCCCCTCGGTGTGGTCTGGAAGTTTGTAGGGCAACCGCCAAACGCCGGTAGGTGTCTTTAATAATAGGGATGTATATTGCTTAAGGTTCAGAAATTGGACAAGGAGATGGAATTATTTTTCCATGGGGGTGTTATAACTCATATGAGTTAGTACAGGTGTTCCTCCATTCGGTGCATTCAAATTAAAGCCATTACTCAACCAACCAAGCCTTTTTTACGTGTCCTGTGTGAGTTACATCCCCATTACCATTGCGTAGTATTATCCCGATTGTTGTTAATGTTACTTGCATGCTTACTACACTTGGATGGAGGAAATCTTGCACCACTTAAGGTCCCTAATATAAGGTAATTCTTGTGGTACACTTAAGGTCTCTAATATACTGTAATTCTTGGGATACACTTAAGGTCCCTAATATATTGTAATTCCTGGGGTACACTTAAGGTCCCTAATATACCGTGATTCTTGGTGTACACTTAAGGTCCCTAATACATTGTAATTCTTGGGTACACTTAAGGTCCCTAATATACTGTAATTCTTAGGGTACACCTAAGGTCCCTAATATGCTGTAATTCTTGGGGTACACTTAAGGTCCCTAATATACTGGTACAAGGCATTTGGTTATTGTTGCTCGCGTTTTGCCGCGCAGCTCTCAGGGCAGAGTAACGACATGTGAGCCTCGAAACATGAACTGTCACTGTGCTAGACAAGGGAATGCGACCTCTTGACATTTTTGAAGCATCCTAGGGTTGAGGGTATAGGGGCTGTCCTGAAATGAGCCCCCAATCAATAGCAAAAAATGAGATTTTGGAAAGGTTCCAGGGCACATAAAATTGCATGGTTTTGGGTTCACGTTGCGACATCACGTCCAATACGAAATTGAGGCATGGTTGGCACGTCAGAGAACTCAAGGCTTCCTGCACAAAAAGCCCCGACAAGCCGCTCGGGCATGGTAGAAGTGAGCATCCTCAAACAAACGATTTCCACAGTAGAAGAACCAGCACCCCAGAGACCAACATGTCCAAGTCATACCGGAGGAACGAAAAGCTTGAGCCCCACTTTACTTTCGTTGTAGGGTGCTTGTGTTTGTACAAGACGGACCAGAGAAATTCTAGAAGCCCCAAGGGACGAACCTGCTTTTTGGATTGTGAGCTGTGTCCCAGGCGATGCGAGCTGGTTGAAGCGGACACTTCGATTGCCAAGTGGGTTGCAGATCAGCAGCCCTGGACGATGTCGCCCGGCTTCGACATGTTGGTTATCATATGTAAGCCTACTATGGACGGATAAAATTTTGCATTCAGTTACACATTGTGTATTGGGATCCATTCCTCGTGTGCAGTTAGAACGACACCCCTTAGTTCGCACGAAAAGGATTCAAGGGACGAATGAACACCCAGTCATTCAGGATGCAAATGAAGGATGAAGGCTGTACTAGGTGGTTATTGGATTCCTTGTCAGAAGCATGTGCATATAGCTTTGGCTCCTAATGTTCGGATCCTTCAGCGGCTTCTGCACAGCTGTTGGATTGGCAAAGTTTCCGTCTAGCTGTGGGCTATGACTTTCAAAATTGTGAGCATGGGGACCCACGCTGAAAATCGACATCAGTTTCCCTTGATGCCGCTATCGTCCTCCGATGTTCCTGTAATAGTATGATCAAGGTTGTGGCAAAGCCTCTTAGAGGGGATTCATTGAAACAAATTTCTGTTAAGCCACGAATTTCATGTGGATTCTACAGCGTTTGCAGAAAGCTACCTTAGAACAGTCTCCTTGTGATGGGTGATCTGGGCCCGGCATCACAATGCAAAGGTTCATCTCTTCGCGGCATCATATCCGTGCGAGGGGCATCCTTGAAGTCAAGGTTGCCTTGCTTTCTGACATTCAGGGCAGCGCAGCAATGTTTCCAAATCTAAAGATTCTGAAGAATGTAGAGAGGTCCCCACTCTAGCAGCAGTGTACTCTTGTCCCGGCCGCTAAGATCCAGGGCCTGCATATGGTTTTTCAATTATCCTCATGCCAAACCCAACCGGGAATCCGATATTGAAACTCCCGTGGTTGTTTTTGGTGTCCATCTGTGACCGTGCATCTGGAGCCAGTGTCGTGGCTTTTTACAGTGTCATTATGGAAGCATAGTCTGACATTCCAACATTCTACAAGGGCCTTAAAAATTGTCGCTTGTATAGTCCTAGATTCCTTGTATACTTGTATGTAGTACAGGGTGCCTCAAATATGTTTCAAATTGATAGTATCCAAGATGTTCTGAAGTAGGTCCACCCCTTCGACCTAAGCCCTGAACCACGAGATGTTCTGAGGTCATGGTCTAACGTGCTGGATTACATGACGCCTCAGCACTTTCATCGGCTGGCGCGAGCATGCTCCGCGAGTGGCGATGCCTGGCTTCGACATCAAGCGCTGCTTTCTTTGTAAGGTCCTAACTATCAAGCCTTTACTGGGCCTTTAGGGCTATATAGGATGTGTAATTGGTATACAAAGACCCCAAGATTTAGGGCCCAACCTTAGATTCTTAAAGATCTAGTCTAGAGATGGAAGAATTACATTCCTGAAGGGTTTGACGTGCAACTTCTGTATACCTATAGGATCCTCCATGCATTGCAGAACTGCATGCCATTGATTGTACTCCTCTCCCTTCAGAATGAACCCCGCACCCCCTGACATTAAATATTCCCCCTAATATATACCGGAACTATATTGTTGGGTTTATTATTACGGGGAGGTGATCAGGAAGCATGTTTCGAAGATTGGGACGGGCACTACAGCCTGTGATCACTACTACACTGCACCCACACCAGAAACTTTGCTCGAGACTTGTAATTTACTGGGTTGCTGCTAAGGAGCTTAAATTAAGTTACTATATTGGGGGAACCTTATTATTTACTGTATATAGCCATTATGGTAACTTAATTTAAGTTCCTTAACAGCAACCCAGTTTGGATCAGTTCAAGGATCCAAAAATGCGACCTCCCAAAAATCCCTAGCTTCCCCAATGTAGTAAAAGGAAAGGGGTCAGTTTGGCGGGGTTCCCTATCCTTGGCAGGGGGGGATCTCCCTGGGTGGAGAGATAGCACATGACCAACCGGACACAAGCAACAGACACAACTTGAAAGCGGACAACGGAACTAAAGGACACAGAGCACAACCTTTGAACACAAACAGTGGGTATAGAGTTGTCAAAATTTTGATTTTTAGGCAACCAAATATTCGGTGCCGAAATATAATGAGTGCTTAGAAATTTAACAACCTACCATATTTCCATGACGGTTGAGACTCATGGATTTTGCAAGCACGAGATCATGAGGCTAGCAGACATCGGCACGACAGCAAGGTGCATTTTTGTGCAATTATCTTCCTGCTTGGCCACCCAGGACACTGTCCATTACGCGTATTCCATGAACTGGACAGCTGAAGTGGTCGGCACCTGCATTCTGGATTACTCCGACCTTGAGCAGCGGAAGCAAATCATAAATGCTGCCAAAATGCATGTGCAGCCTTTACGAGTTCGTTTGTCACTCTTTGTAAGGCGGAGGCAGAATTCTCAATGTGCCTTGTGCACACGCAATGGGGCTTTGCCTTCAGTAACTCTACCCCTGCTGTTTTTGTTGTTCTTCTTCTTGTCTTCACTGTGCCTTTCCTAGGTTGCCCATCGGATTCTGGAAGAGACTTCGAAGCTGGCGCCTGCAGGGAAACTGCTACAGCTGCCCCATCACGACTCGCCGCTGAATTCAACAGGCTATCTCCTGGCCATGGCGTTGCACAAGCAATGGACCAAGCATCTGGGTCGAATTGGAGAGGCCTGGGGCTTTTTAGGGTATAGGGTTACCCCAATAATGGAGAAGCAAATGGAAAACGCAGCTGAAGCGTGCTCTGAGCATGGCGGGCACTGGCTGTACAAATGGAAAACGCAAATGGGAAGTGAAATAGAAACTGCAGTAGAATTGCGGTCCATAGCTGTCTTGCATTTATGTATGCAGGTCTGCTTTAGGAGTTTGGGCTCCAATTTCCTATTTCAATATTCAGCCGTACGCCCAAAACTCTGCATTAGGATTTCATAAAGCGTAGTGGTAGCATCTGAGGCCCTGGAGTTTCTTGTTTTCAGGGTGCAAGGTCTGGCACTTTCCTCGAAATGATCGCGGAGAGGATGGATGATAATTTGCTTGTGCCGGGCTGCCACCATGTGCTGAGGTAAGTCATGCTGAATCAGGTGGATTCATGTTGTCCTGAAACATCAATACAGGGCTTGGGTCCTGCCTGTCACGTCATGATTTCCTGGTTGGGGTTTTGGGGCAGAAGTGTACATGAGTAGAACTCTACATGATTCCCTTGTAGGATTGCAGCCGAATACCCGTTTCCATCATAGGCATGTTGTTCCTTCATCTTTCTGAGGCTTGAGGGTCCAAGTTATACAGTAGTATCCTCCCTAATAATAACACCCCCAACCCCTGTAACACTAACTTCCCAGTACTTTGCTGGGAAGGGTCTGGAGAAGTGATATTACGGATGCGGGGGCCATTACTAAGGGAAAGGGGCTTGCTGCTCAGGTACTTCTTCGACTCGAAGTATGCTGGTCAAGGTGTCAAGGTGGGCCTTGCATCTTTGCCTCTCGACACAGTATTATACCAGTATTTCAGATTTTAATCAATTTCCAGTATTATTCGTATTATTGAGATTATTAGTATTATACTAGTATTACTAGTATTACTAGTATTCATATTTCAATTTTTATTGCTAATATATTGTTATTATTGCAATCATTATTGGTATAGCAAGCAAGCAGCTGTGGGACTTTTGCAAGATGATGCCCATATGGAGCTTTCCAAAATTGTGGTGGTACCTTTTTTGGGGTAGTCCTTACAATGAAGATTACCGTATCTGGCTATTTACAGTAATTACCATATACAACAATGAGGAGGAGCCTCTCCAAATCATCATCCTGGATCCTTAGGATCCTGAAGGTTTCCTTCTGTAGCAGGTTCACCAGAAATCGTTGCGGATGTAGCAGGGCTAAAAGCAACTGTCTTCATCATGGTTCCGCCGAAGGTTTTAAACGAACTTGTTGTGAGCAAGTTCTTAGGCAATTTTCAGTACGCGGCGCAACAAAAGGGGCCCGAATGATTAGAAGTCTGGAGAATGAAGGAGAAAATCACAATGAAAGTCAAAGGAACCATAAACACTGGGTTTTATGCAGGGGTTCGTTTTGAGTTGGGTGCAGGGCCTCAACGACTAGAGCAGGGGCTTGGGGCATGTCCTAGCGTAAGTATTTGAAGCTTAAGCGCTTGCAAAAGAAAACATGAGCGACCGACGGACCTCCCAACAGGGGTCACAGCGACACAGAGAGAGACAACATGCAGATGGAGGGACACGTTTGAAGGATATGCAGGCGTGAGTTTCGAGTGGGAGCACCCACACCATGTTCGAATTTGCGCTTGTTAAGGGAACAGCATTCTTGCTGTTTGCCACAGCTGCCTTGGGACAAATCCCACGTGAAGAGACATGTCGGTTTTTAGTTTTCATACTGTCCCTTGACACGAAGCCCAAAATCAATGAGCGCATCATGATGCTCAGTACCAATTTCTAGCAGCACACGTACGGCAATGACTAGTGCTTCCTAACAGAGATCCCACTCGTACAGAATGCAGTCCTTTAGAGTCCTGCATTCTGTGAGAATCACGGTCTGTAAGGCAGACTTTCAATCCACTGGCGACTAACGCAGCCTGCCTGTCGCTGACCTGGACCTACGACGCCAACATCGAGTTCCCTCGGTAAAAGCTAGCTTTCTTGGATGTTTAAGGTTCAGGCTTCAACACCTAGACTCATAGTTTAAATTTCCTGTTATCGGCAAAGAAGGGAAAGCAAGCATGTTGAAGGTTCTCAGCCTCTGGCGCAAGGGATTTAACAGCTGTGTCATGCCAGCTTCTTATCTTTCGGAAGCCTTGATTGCCGAAAAGCTTTCAATGACATCTGCGACACAGGGGATTATATCGGGGGGTACATGGGGATTGTTTGGGGCTTATATCAAGATTATATGGGGTTTATATGGGATTCATGGGGCTTACATAGAATAAGCTTTCAGCAGCAAGCATGACACCCTTCACGCAAAGATCACGACATTCGATGATGCTGAACTGCATTTACTAGAAGATTCCGCGTAAGCCCATCAACATGAAAATCTCGAAGTCTCACACGCTTAGCGGCGCAAGCCAAGCCGTGGGTGAAGAAAGAAACAAATTCCATGGTAAGGCTCGAGCTTGCAGTACGGTGTGCTGCGAGTATTCTCGCTACAGTTCTTGTCGCACTTATTGCCAGTACCTCAAGCAGTTTGTGACAGTTGGCACAAGAATGGCGATCAACCCCAAACCTTGCATCCCAAACATCACTCGAGGAGGTGTCAGAATTTCTGGCCCTGAATTTTAGGGGCTGCACTGTACTGTACTGGGGTCTCAAAACCGAACAATAGTTCTGAACGACCTACCATTGAGGCTGAAGGACGCTGCAGGCTCAAAACTGGTCCCTGGGCTTGGTGTTTCGGAGGGCGAGGAGCGATTCTGGAATAAGGGGTACGGACCCTAGAGGCAAGGGTTGATTATGTAAGGATTATGGTAATCCCCAAAGGATTGCGTAGACCACTTCCTTAGACTTGCAAATCCTTCAATTCAGCTTCTGGCATTTGAAGCTGGGCTTTCTGGGAAAGCGGACATCTCATATCAATCCCTACCAGCTTTCTAAAGAATATGGAGCCTAGAATTAGAACCGAGGTGGACGATCCCTTCGATTCTTTGCCCGACTGCGCTGTCAGCTAAGAGCCGAAGGGCTTCCCAGCTTTGGTGCTGAGAGCTGCGGTCTTGAAAAGGGAGCCCATAGAAATGAGGAAGGGACAAAATGAATAGATGTTGGCGTCACTAAGACACTATACACGAGCTGATGCCGAAAAGCAGCAGAACAAGGGAAATCTGACAAGAGTTGCAGTAGCAGTAAAAAAACAGTCTTCGAGAAGTTGCTGGCAAAAAGGCCAAGGCCACACATTTAGTGATTAGGAAGTTGTCATGCAAGTCACCAATCACCACAACCATCGAATTTGCAAGGCTGGATCATAAGGTTCCAGACTTTCAATTTCAGCGTGCCCTGAAGCTGCATTTAATGACTTCAATGCTCTATCAGGCGGAACTACACTTGACAAAAATCCTTCCTGAATCCTTCCTGAAGAAATCCGGTTCAAGTTCCCAGCAGGTGTTTTGTCTGCATGTCTCAGCACCACTGCCATGGGAACAGCCACACATGTTGTTTAGCCCTCATCTTAGCAAGGCTCCTGCAAGCAGCAACAGGTTTCTTGCATCCTTCACATGCACGCAACTATGAAGTCTTCATGTGGTGTTTCTACCACAGCAAACCGAACTGCCGAGCTTTCAAGTAAGAATATGTGTGTATTGCCAACTACCCAAGTTGATTCTTCCAGCCACCCGTCAGAGAAAAGCCTTGCGGTTTCCTGTCGGTTTGTACACTTAGATGGAAGCCCAACACACAGAGTTTCCAATCAGCTGGTGCTCGGAACCACTCCATTGTAATGGTGAATCTCCATGGCAGTCCATTTATACCATTCCACTTTGCTCACTTGGTATGAAGGAAAGAATCTTCATCAATTAAAGCATGAGATTTCATCAGCAATATATTGCTAGCTTGCAGCAGCCTTGGTGTTTAAAGCATTGCGCCTGGTCGAAAAGTGGTGGCACTGAAGTATGTTTGTCGGGTTGGTAAAAGGCCAGTTCTGAACCAAGTTGGGTATTTTGTTGTATTTAGTCCGACCACGGTACATACAATCAAAACCATGAGGGCTTCTCATACTCCAGAAAAGTGTCTGTGAGGTTGAGGTAGGCTTTGGACATAGTTTCCGGCATCTTGGCCTCATTCACCACGAAGCTCGCAACGAATGATTTTATGAGGATGTTTTTCCATCACAGCTGCATTTTTGATGATACCAATGCTGACAAACTTATTGTTTGACAGGAAAGTGCAGTCTCGAACAGAACTTGGAGAAGGAAGGCCAAATGCTGCATATAAGTTGATCAAATCTCCACGCATTCTCCTGTTGGACCCTGGTTGAACGAATTCTTCGAGTTGAGATCAAAGTCCCTGTGTAGTCATCACAGGATCATACACAGATGTTCCCTGCTGATCCATTTGCATCCCCAGATACATGATTTGGTGCCTTTGAATCTAGCATATATATATATATAGGCAGATGTGACAGTTCACGGAACCCTGTACGTCCCATGATGACGTAGATAAGCTCCCGTCGAAAACTTTACCCGGCTGGGGGAGCTGGTAGCGTGTAACGGCCTCTAACGCTTTCAACGCACACATACCTTAGCCCGTAGCCATTGAAGCTGTTCACATATTTCATTGAAGGCTATATGAGCTGCTGCCAATATCAGGCTTATTAAGGGACCCTTAATAGCGGACATTGGCCCCCTCTTGCAGTTTAATATGGTCACCAATGTAGTCCCTAATAATGAACCCATGTCCATTCAATTATGTAGGAAATGTTGGCTGTAGCTCATATACCAACGTGCGCGGGCTTCACAACGTAGGCTTGTTAGGAATGGTTCAGATCCGGCCCTGACAAGTGCTGATGCTAGAAAGTTTCGTTTTCACGCGCACGTTTGAAACTGTTATACACAAAGTCGAAGTGAACAGTGTCCCCAACACTGATGCGGGTTGTATCATTTCTCCCTATTCAGCCCTGAGGTTGGTAATGTAGGGTTGAGTGAGGGTTTAGGTTTAGGGTTTAGGGTTTATCATTCCCATGGGAGTGGAACCCTCAAACCTCAACCAAATGGTCCCATGTGCCTCTGCAAATTCCATGGCAGGCGAATGGGTTTGGGAGGCATGGCCCTACAGCTTGCGTTGGATGGCATCCACTCCCAATGTTTTAGGTTCAGAGGTGCGGACTTATGGTTCAGCATTTGGACCATTATTCGGTCACAATAAAGACTATCTTTGAGGTTTACCCACGCTGTGCATCAAATAAACCTGCAACTTAGCCGTTCAGCTTTAACAACAGGATTTTGGATTGCGTCATGTGAACTGTCCCGATTGCATGCTGTTCGTCTTCCAGCCTGGCTTAGGCTCTCCCGAGATACATGGACGTAAGCTTGGGTTCGAGAATTAAGCTTTGCAACTGACTCAACATCAAAGCCGCTGTGTCAAGAAGCTCTGCAAACCTTGAGGATAATAAAAATCATGCAAGCCGCTCGATTTTCAATGCCTGCATCAACCGCTTCAACAATTACCATGACTAGCACTGCTACAAGTACTATGATGCTTTCTATTACATCGACATTTCAATGGTTATTCTTACTGCTATTACTAATGCTATTATTATCGTTATCATGCTCACTATCATTGCTAATACAGTTGCTATAACTCTGATTATTCTTACCTCTATGACTGTTACTGTTTTACCGTTATTATGATTAATTTGTATTTCTGTTACCATTACTATTACTATTACTATTACTATTACTATTACTACTACTGCTATTGTTTCTGTTATTGTTATTGTTCTTATTACTGTTGCTAGTACTATTACCTATCTTTTATTTCTTGTTTACTCTTTAGTAGTTACTATTTATTCCTGCTCTTACTCTTACTATGTACTAGTTTTTTTGATTATTGCCATTGTTATTGCTATACTGTTTCTACTACGTTCTCTATAACAACCTTCGCGAGTGCCCCCACATTTGCACATTGCCAAGCAGAGCACAACAAGGAGCATGCCCACGCTCTTCTTATGAGGTGTTCGAGACACTACCGACTCAAAACCCCCACTCAAATATGTTGAGATGCTCGTCGTCACTGCAGGCCTTCACACCAGCAGGTGACTCCTGATGGCTGGGTCCTTATCAGGGCTTATTGCGTGAGGAGTTTGCAGGGGTGACAAGCTCAGGAGGCGAGAATAGCGATCATAGCTGTAATCACAACAAAATTGTCGCCCTTTTGGAAGCTCTAGGGGAGAAAAGATTGCCAGTCATTGTAGGGAACATTGTGACAAGCATTGCATTTCTGCGTACCAGTTCGCTCACTTGTCCCCATATCTAGAAGCCAGAAAAAGCTTCATATGCAAAAGAAATTCCTGTTTGCCCTCAAGCCGGATTGGAAGCCCCATGCAAAAAAACGCATGGAACCCCGCCCTTCACCACAGCTTGCAGCCCATCCATGTAAGATAATTGTTATGTTCATGCGCTACTTTATGCGTTCCGTTTCCCAGCACCTCACAACCAGCCACGCCCATTCCACAAACCCAAGTGAGACACCTTCAGGCTCAAGATCAGGGCCAAATCTTACGTGTTGTTTTTCTGATTTGAGCACATCTTTTGTCAGGATGATGGGCTGGGTTTCCGTGTTGATGTCCTTCTTGTTGCTCCTAGTTGCAAAGTCACTGGCAAGGGCAGTGCCATCCCCTGACATAGCCAGAATCTGGCCTCCGTTGGGCTCGGTTGGGTAACCGGCGGCATTATGACCATAATTGGACCGAATTCTATCCGTACCAAGAACTCACAGTACCTGTTAACATGGGCAGGAGGCTTGCTGTGCTAGGAATGCTTTTCCCAAGCAAACAAACTCAGGACATTTCAAAACAGCAGTAACTGAGGTCTCCGCACCTTAGGTTGAAGTCGTGGAAGATGCACTTACTCTGATCAAGACATTTTTTTCAAAGGCATCAAAACTCCCAGAATCCCATTGGATCTCTGATTTTCAAGGGCGTTGCAGAAGGCAAAACGATTTACACCCCATTCAGCCAGCTCAGGCAATCTGATGTGATAAGTTTTCGGCATGACGTTCCCTTTTTTCCTGTCGTAGTAAAACACGGCCATGAATATTTTGAGCGTTCAGAAAACTCACCACCCCGGATCGTGCTGCAGTTGCTAGTGTTGGTTAAGAGTTGGTGAGCAGTAATGGTGTCTTGCAATATGAGAAGGATTTCTTGCCTGAGTGCGCGTGTTCGATGCCAGTGGAAGTTTACTTTCCTGTTTGCTTTAGGCGTAGGTAGTTTCCACCTCAAGCAAGCCCAAGTTACCAACACCGGCAAATATGAGGGTTATTGATGGATGGATTTTCAAAAACAATTCCAGATTTGAAGACACGAGCTGTGCGTGTTGAGGTGGCAGCCCCTGTAGGATTTAGAGTTAGTGCAGATTTGGAAGCTTGAATTCACAAAATCTTTAGATATTGTTTGAAAAGCATGAGCTGGGCTGGAAAGTATCCACTTTTTATCAGTGCCTTATAATAGAAGAGGAGGATTCAGCCATGAATCGCCAACCGGACACGTTTCACTGCCCTGTTGAACTATACATGGTGACAGGGTACCTGCACGCTTCCATGCACCATACCATCCCCATGGTGCAATTCGATAGCAGTTAGTGTAAGGGGGTAGGGAATAGTTCTAGCGCGTGGTGCCCTTCAGGATGTGGAAGTACAAGTGCCCAAATGGAGAAGGCTTCATGTCAGTCATAAACCGGGGGGCACCACCTTGCAACAGGTTTGCAGGTCATTAGGGATGCTTCATTGGTTGCACATGTCCAAACCCTATATAAGCATGAAGATCATCAAATTGAATTTTCGCACACAAAGTAAACCTCAACCACCGGATATCGTCAACAACTACATGTCCCAAAGGTTCATGCAGGCTTCCTCCTCAAGCCTTTTTTTGAAGGTTGGGATGCTCGAAGTTGATGTTACTTTTTTTTTGGCGTAAAGGCGGCATGGGATTTACAGGCTAGGCATAAGTTCGGAAGAGCATGCCTGACCATGACCTGCTACCGCTCGTTTTGCGCTTCTGCGCATCCGAGGTAGAATATTATGCAAACGAGAAAATAATAACTGATTCGGGAGCATATAATCTCCTTAATTTATGAATAATCCTGGTTTATTTGAATTAAATTAATCCCGGTTTATGTCATTTCTCAATAGCTAGGATTATTTGATTATATTATTGATCTATTAGTTCTGAACAGCTAGAGAGAATTGATATATTAGATTGAATTTTCATTTCAATTTTTCAATATATTTTATATTTTTCATAAAAGAAATTATGATTATATTTCAAAAAAAAAAATATATATATATATATATCAATAAAA
>CAJNIZ010036714.1:10379-49781 GCA_905231905.1 Symbiodinium pilosum | reverse complement strand
TCATACTGAGCGGTAGCCATATTGATCTATGTATTCAGTCCCGTATAAACCTCTGTAATCCCCTGTAGTACTTTACATTCAAGTCTCTGTCATTTCCTGAAAAGGCTTTGCCCCGACAGGCGCAACTGGCTGTCCGAATTGCGTCAGCCTCAGCTCCCTGCGCCTCCGTATGCCAATGCCCCAGGCCTAGCAAGTAGGGAATCGAGGAATGGGTCATAGGTCATAGGTTGTAGAGACTGCAGGATTTTGGATTAGGTAGGGACTACTCTGGGGGAAGCCTGAGAGGACAAGGGAAGCGTGACGACTCCCCAGCGCTGAAGGGGAGAGGGGAGTGAGACGTGAAAAAGAGAACGGAAACTACCAGAGTATATAGGATCTAGGGTTTATGGTGGTTGGTAGGGAATGGGGGATTGGGCTAGTAGGGGGCTAAAAGAGCGTTCGCCGAAACTCCTTGTATAATCCGATGCCATGGACGACTTCTTGGGAAGGTCCTATCCATTTTGAGGGTTTTTGCGTAGGACAACAGCAGGGTATCGTTTCTGGGGGGTTCAACCAAGGCACAGTCATGCATTCGTCTCAGGTTGAGGGTATCGCTTTTTGGGGGGGGTCCTCTCGCTTTTGGGGCTTTTGTCGCGATTCCTACATCTCACGGCATTCCTTTTCTTTGTCCCTGTTGAACATTGCTCATATAGAGGGCTCCATACTAAGCATTGGGTGACACTTCTGCTTCACATGTGAAGCTGCTAAGAAGCATTCCTTGATCTTGGCCCGCTGCAGAAGGCCCTCGGCCAATTTACGAGTGGCCTGAATGCAAACAAGCACATCAATACATCTGACTTCCGGACCTGCAACCTCTACTTGGTGATGAGTTGGGGTCACTATGACCCATTTCCCCATTACCACTCAGCACCAAGAGTCCCATGCTTCATTCTGCCTCCTGCCCTCCTAGCGCCAGCAGCCAGTCTCCCATGAGCGCCCACAGGAGGAACGGAACCCTGGGCAGCGCCAAGCATTGGTTCAAGGGTAGATCGTTTCATGAGACCCCTGGCCTGTCGGAGCAAGACTCCGTCCACCCCCCCTTCCCCCCCCTCCCAGCGCACCGGTGTGCCCAGAAGCATGCAAGCACGGGCCTGGACAGCATCGGCCTGTGGGGCCGACGATGATTTTGTGACGTGCAGGCCCTGCTCCAACCACCTTCTACTCCTCACGTTTCTATGGTCGGTCTCTTTCAACCGAGCTTGCACAGGGCTCTATGGGGCTGTTGTATTCTAGAAGGTCATGCAGGGTTCTATAAGGGGTTCTATGAGGAGATCATATGCTAAGATAGGGATACTGAAAAAGCTGGTCTAAGTGTATGATGGCACTAGGAAGGAACAACTTAATTTGAAGCTGTCTTGTTCCAGGCTGGCTGCTATACAGGCGAGCCGGCCGAGGCGGCGCGCGTTAGCGTTAATATTATGAGCTCACGTGCTTCCAGCGCAGCCGCAAGCGGCAAGCCTTTGTTGTCCTGAAACCTTTGGAAAAAAGTGGTCATGCGAATGCCAGGATCCCGCGCAAGAATGGAAGCCACAATATCCTGGCACGCAACCCCGTGACAGGCCCCACATTGGGTTCAACTACCCAGCGCAATCTTCAGCACTTCCTCTAAACCTGAAAGCAATTGCAGCAGTGGCTTTCATGGCCACTCTCTCTGAGACTGGCAGCAACATGGCAGGACAGGCATTCTATCTCGAGTGTGAGTGCTTCAACGCATTGAGAACCATCCCACAGCGACGAAAAGCATGCCAGCTGCACAGCACGCCCCACGTGACTAGGTTTCGCACCTGAGCATGCATGTCGCTCCACTCTTAGACGAGCATTCCAAGCAACTTGCGCATCTTCAGACTTGCGGCAACAACGGCTGGATTCGCTGGTGTGCAATGAGCCGTCAACGGCTGAATTTGCGACTTCCGGCGGGATGACGACGATGGGTGGGCGCGGCACCTAGCAGATCCAGAGACTTTCAGGCAGAGGCGAGAGCACAACTCTTGCACGTGCGGTGGGTCGTGAAAGGTACTTGCCTTTTCTTGCTAGACCCTGCCAGCCGTGTTCCCACCGTGGTCCTGTTCATTTGAGAATATTGTCTAAGCCACCAATGCTGGGCACACAGGGTACTCGAATTGGGACTTCAAGGGAACGTTCGGCCTCCCTCTCCCTCACCTTGCCAATGGCCATGTGTTTCCCCTGTCCGAGCGCCTACTGTAGCTTCTGTACCACGCGTGGCATCCTTACCCCTTTAAAAAAAACTGTGCTGCTGCTGGTCTTCTTGGTATCTTCATTTCGTGTCACATCACTTCATGCTCTTGCCATCCTCTTTGGTTGTCTATCTGGGCCGGGAAAGGCCTATGTCCAATGTAGGGGTAGTGCTTCTTAAAAACAATTTGGGGGTATATCATGCAATAGGAAGATGAAGCTTACAAGGGAATAGCATTGGTAGTTACATTTTGCGACTGGAATTGCTTGGGGCATCTCGGCACTTTTGCACCGCCGACGACTCTTTGGGCACCTCTGGTATGACCTATTCAGCTGGCAGAAGCTGGCGCACCGGGTACGCAATACCTACTTGCTACAAGCTCAGCGACAGATGGCGAAAGCTGGAAATGATAATCTTTTGAAGGTTGCGCTGCCTGCCGATCCTGGGCCCTGGCACCGTGGCGCCATCGTGGAGGTATGGCGAACATGGAAGCGTCAACCCACCCAGGAGTAATGCCGAACAGAACTTGGGTCTGGCTCGGGGGGGTCAAGCAGACGCTTCCTGCAGCAGTAGCCAATCACGAGATGCTCTCTGGCATTGCCTAGGCTGCTTTCTGCATCGTGTGCGTGAACATGTCTCGCCCTGAGTTGACAGCTGAAGTGCGCGCTCTTGCCCTGACCCTCCCTATATAGGGCTGCCAACTTAAGGGAGTGAAGGCCTTGGCGTCCGGCTTGGCCGGGATGTCCAGCCAACACAAAGACAACAGCGATGGGGACACGCTTCGCGGCCTAGACTTCATCCAGGACCTGTCCCCTCTTGAGCCCTCGTAGGACTAGCATCCAACGGGAGGAGCTTTCAATACCCTTCCCGACCCTGCAGAAGTGGTTCCGTGTGAGCAGTGGCTCTGCTGGCGCTGCTTGTGCTGCGCGTCTACACAATACCCGAAAGGAATCCTGACGTTCACTCACCCACTCCCTCGTAAGCAACAGTGAGATGCTCATATTCCAAAGCGCAGTGATCTGTGTCAGCACGCCTAAGAGCCCCCTGCTCCTGTATAAGCATTTCTCTGAGGCTGTGAGGCGGCCAGTGGCCAGAGCTACCGTTTTGACACGTTGAACTAATTACGCCGAACTCACTTCGCATGTGTATATATACTACATAAAGAGTAGCAACCGTAGTTACCACGAGACATTTTCATATGTATATAACTTCTGGATGCTCGGCCGACCCCAGTACCGAGCACTGCAAAGCTGGCCGACTGGGATAGCGGGTCTCCAGCCCTCCCACACTTGAACTTGAAGCCACTGAATCGGCCCTCTAGGTCTCTTGGGGGCTCTGGAAGGACAGGAGGCCCACGAAGTCGAATTCTCTGAGAGGCGCTTTGAGCGGTCCCCCCAAGTGCTACAAGACCTAGGACGAAGAAGCTGCCCCTACATCCTTGCAGTCAAACTTCAGCTTTTCTATGGGAGCTGATTTCGTCAAAAGCCTTTCTAACGCCCTACATCTGCCAACCCCACCAAGCACGCCGACAGTGCACATGAACATGTCTACCGCTATTGACGTGCTGATGGAAGGAGGCTCAGCTGGGCTTGCTCTGAGCTGCAGGTGAGCTCACCAGAGCAGAATCAATGCTCGATGCCGATGCCGCGGCGAAGATGTCATGTAAACAGCATGGTTCAGCGTGTGTCCGTTTACTTGAGCTGTAGGTTGAGAATTAGTGGAATCCGGCGGCGAGCTGTGCACTCGGTGCTTGGAAAAGGACGAGGCCTGCAACGTCTCCTGCGATCCAACAGCTGGAAGAACGGATTTGGTCTTAACTTCCTGCTGCGCTTTTAGCGCTTCAGCGGCGGCAGTATTTGTGTGTCGTCTACACCCTGGACCTTAGACTGGTTGGCAGTGCGGATGGCTCGTTCTTGCTGAGACTTCTGGCAAACCGCGTGGCTGAAAAAGGACTGGGATTTTCCTCAGCCCCAAAGCATTGCAAATGCTGCGCTCTGGCAGGCAAGACTATGAATCCCTGTTCCGCGGCCGGAACGATGCCTCAGAGGAAACTCTGCTAGATTCTGTCCGCACACCAGCGCAGGCCAACGAATTGTCGCATCAGTGCCTGGGTGTGTTGTAACTTGGGTACGGGACGGACCATCGGAATCTCATCAGGTAACACCTCAAGATGTACCAACCCCTGGGTTGGGGTCAGCACCACCAAAACGGGTTCTAACTAGGACTCTCCTACTCCTAGGGGTTCTAAGTGAGGTTCTCCTACTCCGAACGTCAGCTTGTAAGCACGAATGACGAGGCTCCACGAAAGCGCCTGTTTGAAGGTTCATGGGTAGTTGGAAGTGGCGTAAGATGCGTAAGAATCAGTTGGGGTGATTGTACGCATTACCCAATTTCGGGGACTTGCTACCCGTGAACCTTCAGGCACAGCTTCAGAGCTAGCAAACGCCCACGTTGCACATACATTCTTCACACCTCGGTTCCCCCAAAAGGATCCATACCTAGATCTACCATCTAATTGCCCACAACATTATCCATGCCTATACCTATTTCGGAGGTCTAGGTAAGGATCCTTCTGGCATTCCGACATGCTGGCAAGCTGCGAGCTGCTGTGAACGACGCCGGTCATGCCTCTCAAGCCATGTGCCAGCTTTGCCTGACAGGGGCTCACCAACCGCCTACAACTGAGCCGCAAACGCAAGTCCATGCACCCTTTACTACTGAACTTAGAACCACAAACCCCGGCAAAAAAAGTTTAAAGAGGATTTGTAAACACATTTTGTCATGCATTCCCTCAACACCCCACACCCCCCCCCCCCCCCCCAATTAATGTTAACCTAGGGGGGTTGTATAGAGCGGGTAGCAGGGGAACCCATGAGTTTGCGTCCCAAGCCAAAGCTGACGCAATCGGCCAAGATGTATAATTGAAAAACACAAGCTATTTTTGCTAACTGAATACCCTTTTAGCAAAAAACAGTCCGCTACGCAAGCCTGAACAGTTTTCTTCGCAAGCTGGCAACCATGTGACTCCCAAGGATCCCGTTAAAATCTAGGGGTGGGGGTGGAGGTGAAGAGTTGGCTGATGAATCCTCAACTTCCCTAAACTCTACCCAGGTCTCCTTTGTGGTTCTTGTTCAGGTCTGTTAGGTTTCTCGTGAAGGGCTGTAGGATACCACCTACATAATATGAGGCCCCAGTGTAGACCTAGTGGCCCCTAGACCCTCACTACTTTATCCTTCCGCCTGGCGCTCCTCGCCAAGGACACGCGCGGACTTGTCTTGCACCCAGCCTTCGGAAGGTGCTAAATCCAATATGGCGACTTCAAACAACATTTGGAGCCCCGTATAGAAATTACTTGTTGTCAACATTATTTGATACCTACAAGTCCTAATATTTACGGTATCTCGAATATTATACTTTCGCAGCACCGTAGACTTGGATCATCATGATTCGTGTGTTTTTGAAGATTCGGGTATTGTGCTGCTGTAGTTTCTTTGGTATTAAGAGCCGCGCTTGCCGGTCGGCTTTCCCAGCTACTTGCAGATACTCCTTCTTCGAATGCTGCAGGAGTTTGGGGGTTTGTGGTTGCAGGGTTTATCGGCTTGTTACATATTCAGGTTGAAAGTGGCAGGTCTATTCGCTTAGTTTCTTGCACACTGCATCAGAAACGTTGTTCGCACCTTGGAACCGGTACAGGCGTTGCTTCCACGGCGCTGCGCGACCTGGATCGTACACTGCCTTTTTAACCGCTTTGGTATTGTGTGAAAGCACAGCGAAACCGCAACGCTTGCACCACTCCAGATTCATGGCTGACGAGGCTGTCAGTTATTCATGCAAACTTCTTCAGACCAGCAGCGATGCCCCCTGCTGCGGTTGCTCAGAAGCAGCCGCAAGAATGCCACAACATGCCTTGCACGCTGCAAGCAAGCGGAGACAACCAACACTTGCAGCACTACCGGACTGCCGCAGGCACACTCTTTGGTTGGCACAAGGAAACTCTCGAGGAACTTTTCTAGAGGCAGGTTCCAATTACAGCACCAACAATCTCAAGGTCATGCCCAAGCATAGATCAAATGATCTCCGGCAGGGCCACCAAAGCAAGCCCATGCAAACGCAGAAGACGATGGCAGACGACATGCCTCAGCGCGTTGCATGACTAGGGATCTGGTTTAAAAGTGGCCTCAGTATGAACCCAAATATATCATTATCCTCAAGCGGGGCCCCTAATTCTCATTTACGGTGCTCAGGAACCTGACGGCTATTGACCCAGCAGTCCCTGGCATCATGCGCAAATGCATCGTGTCGCTGTCAGTGCAAGCTGAGGTGTAAGCCGAGGATTGAGTTTGAGACCAGCCTTACCAGGACACTGTGCGGGATTAAGGTTCGCAAGGCGCCTAAAGCTGCCTTTGCTGCTGGATCCCAAGAGACTTGCGTTTGGCGATCCGTGGGAGGCCGTTATCAATGCAGCCAGAGCAACTGTGGACCTGTGTAGATCGCTTCGATTCCAGCTATCATCTCCATAGCCTGGTCGTCACTTGACAAGACGCCTTTGGCAAATTTGGCCTCATGCTGCAGCAAACGACCATGACTCTATGATGGAACCTTTCAGGCATTGCACCTCAAAAAAACTCGCCCTGTGTCCACGACAGTCAACTTTAACAGCAGAAGTGGCATTCAAACGAGGCATGATCTGCTCTGTCTTGAACAGCTCTGCATGAAGCACTGGCCAGGGGTCTCTAAGTTTTGACAGCACCTGGGTTGCTGCCAGCACATTTGCTCTGCACACCACATGGTGAATTCCATAAATATGGGCACGCCAATACACACCAACATACACACATCTACAGATATATGTATGCATAGATACATCTACATAAATATACATATATATAGACGTTTATCTATTTGAAATTATTCTTTATGCATGCTCTGGTGGGTTTGGGAGAGGGCCGGGGGAGCATCAAATAGGAAAGTTCCGTGGGTCTGCTGTGGGGGCCCTTGCCTCCAGTAGGTGACCATCAAGTAAGCTTTAATATGAATTCTATCACTGAGGGCTCTTAGTTCCATGTGAAATCTTATCTTAAACCTGCGTCCGCATGTCAAATCTGAATTAGGGTTCCTCAAGTAAATGGAAGACCATACAGGGAGCTCACCAAGTCTTGGAAGACCTTTTGAAGTACAAGAACAATGTTACAAAAAAACATGTCCAGACGATGCCCTGCAAGATCTGCAGTTCCATATCGCATACAATTAGACAAACGCAACTTCAAACAAGATTTCGAAATTCTGTGGAACTTAAGCAATCCAGGCTGACAAGAGCAATTTCATCAGAGCCCCAAGAATTTGCAGAAGACACACAGCTCCATTTGGAAGCACTTTTCTTTCAGTTCTGAAACATAATATTCCACTAGTCTCTCTTCTACAAACCTCGACTCAACAATTATGTCGATGACCATCAAGTCAAATTCAAGAATCTACACATTCATGTAATTGGACATTGAAGGGGAATTTCACAGATTCCTGCGAGTGTCAGATTTAAGCGGGATTCTGCAAATCTTGGAAGAATCTCAGCTAACTTCGACTAGACTTCAATAGAACATCACGCTAAAAACTCCATGTGTTTATTGGATTTTCAGATGTTGAATATTAGTTACAGATATTGTCAAGTAACTTGTGCAACTTGGTTGATAGTTTAGGGGATTTTGCTCGGCCCACATGAAACCTATAGAATCCTGGAATCCTGTTTGCCTGACTTTGAATCTGGCTCCAGTCCATACAAATCCCGTATTCCAATTTCTTTCATTAGAACGGATAGTAGAACCGCGAAATCCTAGATGCTGGGCTTTCGAGCTGGTTCCGGCCCATGTGAATCACATATTAAACTGCATGAAAACTTACTCACAAATCCTGATATTGGAACTGGTTCTGGTCCATATAAGTCGCTCGTTGAATTAATTAATGAGAAGGGACACCGAGTTGCTAGAATCTTGGATTCCTGGTTTTTGAACCGGCTCTGATCCATATAAATGGTAGTTTCCCTAAATAAGGGGAATAAACCCCCAAATACTACAATGCCCCTAATAACCGCCATAGTACTCCCCCCCTTTCAAGGAGTTTAAGACTATAGCTGATATAAATCCCTGCTTATGCAAATTCAAAACGGGTGGAATGCAAAATGCTCGAATCCTGGAGTTTGTTTCCAATCCTTTGTATCATGTGAAACATATGCTGGATTCTCCAATTGCATTTGGTATTTAGGATTTCCTAATTTTTTGGGGGTGGGATTGTTTTGGAAAAGCTCAATTTGGATGTTCAGGTTTCCCTGGTTCCAAAACTGTTGTTTCCTAAACTTTTATATTTCCCTTGACGATGAAACATAAAGCCTAGGAAATACTGGCTTTTCCATTCAAAGACTGCAAACCCTGAACAAATTAACTACGTGGTAAGTTTTGGATGGCTAAAACAACGATAACCTAGAACATCGAACATCTTAAAAAATGTGGGTGCATCTGGTGAAGTCTTGTGGATTGTTGGATTTTCCAGGTTGGCGAATCAGTTTGGACTATATCTTATATAGCTCCCTCATACGGTTTCAACTTTCAACCTCTACCGGATCCTGGATTCCTGGTTTTCGAGCTGGGTCCGGTTCATTTAAATCCCTTATGAAATCTATTTGGAACGGAATGCCAAAATCCAAATCCT
This sequence comes from Symbiodinium pilosum, assembly GCA_905231905.1. NCBI lineage: Eukaryota > Dinophyceae > Suessiales > Symbiodiniaceae > Symbiodinium > Symbiodinium pilosum. The sequence goes on along the minus strand of CAJNIZ010036714.1, from coordinate 40,849 downwards.
GCAACCCTGGATTCCGGTTTTGTGTGTGATGCGTAGCCCTTGCATTTACGGGCACAATTTAATAATGCAATTAGGGAAAGTGGAATATACTCTAACTCTCAGAAGACAGATTTCTTCATGATGAGACCGGGTAGCAAGAAATCGCGAATTCCTTGGCATTTACCGTGTCCTCTATTGTTGTTTATCAGAGAAAGGGGTTGAGGCAAATTCTGCGGGAGTTACCATACATATACATATGTGTATGTCAGGGGCGGTGCCTAATTCCCGCTCCGAACAGCCCATCAACTGCCCCGCCTTTTTGCGGAGCTGGAACCCTAACTAGTTACAGTGTATCAACAGCATTTCAGGGGTTTTGGCACAACTCCCCTTTATGCGACCCCGAAGCATACTACCCACATGTGAAGCGGACTGTAGCACCTGGGGGTCGGATGCGAACAGGGACAGATCGGTGTCGACCTCACGCTGCTACATGTCAGGTATGTTGCAAAACACGAGTGTTATCTACGCGAAACGGCAATCAAATGATACTGTAAGATGTTGGTCACAACTTGGCATTTAAACTGCCATCCCTAGGATCTGCTACAAGATTATGTAAGGGTTTTCGTTATTTTCTTTCCCCATTATTAATGCACACAATGATAGATACTCTATAATGGGTAGTGAGTGATGAATCTTATTCCCCCTGCATGCAGATTCCAGGTCCAGAACACACGCCGCTCAACCACTGCTAGCGCACAGGAATGCTTTCCAATGCAAACCGTGTGATGATTGTGCAACTTATCTGCGTAATGAACAGCTGACATGCGAAATGATCAGTCAGCTGGGTCCCTACAAGCAGCTGACATGGCCATTTCACTCACACTGGCTGTATGGTGGTTCCAGCGACTCTTCAGCTGGAGTTGGGCGGGCGTCACGTCTCTGACTAGTTACAACCGGGCAGTTCTGAGTGGCAGACCAAAAAGTTCAGGTAGTAGTAGCCCACAGTCCTGGTAGCTTGAAGAAATTGACTGGTGCTTTAATGGGGAGTGGGGGTTATGTAAAACCACTTGTCTAAACGATATACGATTGGTACAAGGAGCCACACCCCCACTCTCAAGAAACACCAAAAGGTGCAGGCGTCCAGCCGGAACATGCGCAGGTGCTAATAAATGGATTGCGTGTCTGAAGCAATGGCTTTGCAATGTCCACCCTGCAGTCCAGCGTGTGATGGAGAGCGTATCCAGGACCTGATTGCGGCGTGGAAGCTCAGATTCACACGCGCAATGGCACTTTCTAGTTCCATTTCTGTAGGCGCCCCTCTTGAGGGCAGCCATTCAGAGGTACCCTCCTCCTCTCTGGGTGTCCTAAGGACCGCGCAAGTTCGAGCAAGCCTCCGTCTGCCATCCTTGGTCAGTGCCAGCAGAACGATAGAACTGAGCACCACTTCGTCTGTGACATCCTACATGTCGACATGTTGAGTCATTCGATTTCATGTGCAGAAGAGGCATGATGTACAGTGGTAAAAATTATCCGTCTGTTTACAACAATGTCGTGCTTTGCAGTGCCCGGAACATATCCTGCGCGATGCTCACTCATGGCAAGATGTTAAGGAGCTATGCCTGAAGCAGAATTTTTGCCAAGCAATCCCAGGATGATGGGGCCCCGATTTCTCAGAGCTGTCCAAGACACGTCTCGACGCGGAGCGGATGCCCCAACAGACCGCAACTGACAAAGATGACAATGGCCTGAGGCGAGAGGAGTGTGCATGCCTGGGGCGCCAGCCACATTTTGACAAGGGCCAGGTGATCTTTTGTAGCATGCCTCTGTTCTGAACCCTAAGCCCAAAGCCCTAACCCGACCAAGTATGTCCTCAACTCCACATCTCCTTCCACTTCTCCAAGCTGCGGTAATAAACGGACCATGCTTCGGCGGGAAGCAGGTTGAGATAGCATAGCCCAGACCAGATGCGGCAATTGTTACCTTCCGGAGGATTTGAATTTTTCTTCGAAGGTATCATAGGGGTATTGATGATACATGGGGCTCAGGGTTCTGAACACAGGGGAGCATCCCTGCTTGGGAGACTCCATCTTACGGATTACAGAATTTGGGGGCCCATAATGAGGACAACAATATCTGTGGGTATGTCAGGCCTGCGTTTTGGGCTTTGGAAAAAAACCCAGCCCCAGGCTCTTGTACTCAGATCTCGAAGCGAGGCTTTCTCAATGAATAGATACATATAGATACACTGATACACTGATTTGCCTACGTGTGTGGCGAATGAAAGTCTGAATCCTCATACTCATACCTACACTTACGTCAATAATTGTAAGGCGTGGAAAATGACCAAGCTGCTTCCTTCCTGCATAGTACACGCTCCAAACTGTGGTTCAACTCTTCATGCCCCGGAATCCCTCTGTGCAGCTCCAGAAACCAGCAAGAAGGGCGGGAAGAAGACGAGGAAGCTGACGACAGGCTGACGGATCAGGAAGTAAACCTCCGAGGAAGCTCTGCTTTCCAGCTAGTCCCAGATAGTTATATTGTAATTTCCTAAAACTAAGAGGGTCAGCCCAATATAGCCTCAAATAGCATAATCATCATCGTGAGGGCCTCCAAAACAGGACCCCCAATTGTTGACAACCACCGTATTGCGAAATGCAAGCGTCATCTGTGCTAGCACTCATGTCAAAGGAATGATAGCTCACAAGTTGGTCATGACTCGGGTGTTACCTAGCCACTAGCAAGAATATGCTACCTTACAGGGGAAGGACTAGGCTAGGGCCATGAGGCTGCATCTTGAAACGTAGAGGCATCTCAAAATAGGATGCCCCGAGACACGTTGGGTTTTTTTAAGGGTGAACAAGTGATCACTTTGAGATACTCCCACATCCTATCATGGCCCCTTGTGGCTCAGCTCCAGACTGAAGCGAGCAGGAAGCATTGTAGGACCAAGTCGATGGAGTTGACCATCTGAGATGTGATTTCTTGTGGGCCCCTCCAGCCAGGCCAAGTAGTACCCGGAGCCCTCTCGTTTGGTGGTTGCCGGAAGACGCTCACTAAACTAAAAGCTTTTTAGCCTCAGTGACACGCACGAGGCAGCCAAGACTCCTTTATCTCATCTCATCCAAGCGGCCATCTTCGAGACTGTGAAGGCCGCAACGCTGAGCCCAGACTCTCGCTCTCTCCAGAAGACGGGACGGTCGGTGCCTGCTTTTCGTGAAATCTTCTGCCTTGTCTTAGTAAGATTCCCTCTCAGCTCGTACTTCTGAGCCAAGCATCTGAAAAGGTTCAGGGAGAACACCGCAATCAGCAGGGCCAGGGTCGTGTGCAGGTTCAGCACTGGTAGGGCCTGCGCCGTCCGGAACGCATGCACGCAGATTTGTCGAAGACCTCTCCTGTAGCTGGCTACAGGAAGGCCTGCCACTCCGCTTCCTTCACGACGAAGGCGTCCATAGTGGCCATGATAGCTGAAGAGCCAGTAATAACTCCGAGGAAGATTGCCTGAGCAGTTGGCAGGTGGCTAGCCACAAGAAGAATCCATTTACATCTCATGGGATTTCCAAAACTTTGATACGGCAGAACAAGGAGCCTTAAGGTTGGAACCCCCACTTGGACCTCTTAGCTTGGTATGCTCTGGAACTTAGTTGATGTACCTCAATACCTTTTCTGAGCAAAGCTTCTCACAGCTGCTGGAGCAACTTGCTGAGGCCTTCAAAACCATGCCAACTGTAGTAAAGCAAACGCAATTATTGGGGACACTTGTAGTGGTAGTGATATTGATAGTGCGTAGTAGTTTTTACAGTCCGACTTGAAGAATCGTTGTTGCCATGCCACTCGTTGCCAGCTACCTCGCCACCACTGGATGAAGCTGCGCTTCAGGAGCACGCGAACTTGCCTGCCCATGGGGCAGCATGACTCTGCTTGTTGAGTTACGTGGCCATCTGGAAGGCTTCAGCGCCACTTCGGATGAAAGTTGATCCACTCTTGGCTTTGGCTCAAGCTTGCTTGGAACTGCACATCATCGCCCCACCTGCAAAAACCAGGCGGCTGCTGTTCTGCAGCGATGCGACGCAGGTTGTTGTACCTCAATTGACAAGCAAGCCCATGTGCTACTCTCTTCTGTCACCTGGTGGCTGCTAGCACTGCCAAAATTCTTTTCAATGGCCGACTGCATCCACGGCGAGCCAAACCTTGCTGCCTACCCGAAAGTAATGCGTAATGCTTGGGAAAAGCCAAGTACCCCCGGGCCAACATGGAAACTAGGCCTCTTTGACACGAAGAGTTGTCTTTGCGGCGCCCTCTTTGGGGTTTCATGTTCGTCTGGGGACGGGCAAACAGTCCAGCTTAACATCAAATGCTGGCTGGATTGCTGCGAGGCGAAGCTTCGATTCCTGCAGGATGGCAGGTCTTCAACTAATCGTTGAAGAGTTGCAATAGAAACAGTGCTGAGATCTTAAGCAAGCGGAATTTGCATCTCTTGAGCTTTTGGATGCGATTTGTGTTCAGCACGCAAGATGGCAAAAGAATGGCACACCTTGAGACGTTCCAACATCTTTGGAGAATTCGTGGTCCAGCAAAGTGACGTGAGTTCAGCCGCAAGAGCAACAGTGCTGAGAGGCGCAGCACTTGCAAGCCGCACGCCATAGCAGCGCCCAGCCAGGAAGCTCCATGACAAAGCGGTACGTGAAATCGCTGAAAAGAACCAAACCCAAGCTTGTTCCGCGCATGACCTCTCAGTATCCTGAAAACTTTAGGAAATGCCACGGCAAGTTGGACATTCCAGGCAATGAAGCTTTCCTGGCAACAAGGCAACGAGATCAACAGATGTGCGGGTGTTTCTTGGTGGTCCAACCAAGTAAGATTATGTACCTTCTTCTCATAAAGTTTGCTATTAGCAAGAGGTACTCACATGAATTGCCTCTTGCTAGCCGGGAATGAAGGACTTGGATCCAAGTAACGGTGCCTAGAAGAAGGTAAGTTTTGGGCATGGATGCTCTGGTGACTGTATCCTCTTGGAGCACCAACAGAATTGTGCTTTGGGCATGGATGCTCTGGTCACGGCATGTCAAGACGCACAAAATTCTGTGCCGGCTAGAGCGAAAGGGAGATGGCATGCCATGGAAGCTCCGTAAGAAATGTCGAGAAGTTGAGAAAACACTGTGTTCAGTGCAGAATGGGTTCGAAAGCCTGAGTTGGGGCTCGAGCCAGGTAGTCACACACATTCCCACACAATACTCTGCCTTTGGTTAGGGCTCACTCGGGCACGACTCACCTAGAACACCCCCTTCCAGACTCCAGAACATGATAAGGTCAACAAACGTACTTGAATGTCCTGCGTGCCAGGGCAGGTTGCTTGGTCTCGTTTGTTGCACCTCAGCACGGCCCACACAGCGATGCTCGGCCCTTCCAGGCTGGGCTCTACCAAATTCTGAGATTTGATGCTACGTCCCCCCCAAACAAGCCTTAATTCGAGATTATTCGGGTCTCTTTTGAAGAGGGAATGAGGGCAAGGAGGGAGTAGTAAAGGATCTCGCTAAACGGCTTTGCTGGCGAGAGTCCACTTTCCAAATGCCGGACCTCAATCACTGCCTCAAGCTGTGGGGAACCTGAGCTTGGAAGGACTTTCTGGTGTAGAAGTCTCTTCAGAGTCATCCCTGCTGAACCCAAAAGGGGCACGCCGATAATCCATTAAAAACCTTTGCCCTGTTTGGCAGCCGCGCCTGTCTCGCTGCTCTCAGCGGGATCGTTTGCGTAGTAGTCCTCAGAGCACACCCCGGCCGGGCTAAGTGAACCGCAGCACCAATTGAACTACAGCAAGTACATCTTTTGCAAGGGACATTGTGGGTCGCAGATTTATATACGAGGTATGATGAGATATATCTTTCCTTGAAGAATTACCTCAAGGAGTCCCAAGTGTAGCTCGACTGGCTTGCTGGTGCTTGATGTGGAGTGGGTTCCGCACGATCATCCATTATCCCTTCATGGCACATATGTTCAATCCCTTACCCTTAGCCCTTCACCCTGTAATGACATCTACATTCCTCTGCCCTTACCTCCCTTAAGCACTAGTAAGTCAACTGGTGCGTGGCCTTGCCAATTGTAGCACCCACACGTCCCAACAAAGTAGACGGGCTTGCGTCGCTGGTCGCTGAGGAGGAAGCCTAGGCTGCAGTGAGCGGCTGATATCCTGTGAATGTGTTACCCAAAGACATGACAAGGACCAAATGCATGACGAGCAGTAAGCTGAAGACTTTGGAGCTGATCCCGCAACTCTTGCGGTGATCTCGACTCCGGATCATCATCTCCAGTGGCGATGAATCCTGCAAGCATCGAATTCTAGCTTAACACTGAGCCAAGTGCCCACATGCCGTGAAGATGTTGTTACGTCTTGTACGATGGGGTCCTTTACTAGGAGCTTTTTTACCTGCTCGACCTCGTCTCAAGCAGGGACACTACCACAGTAGCAGCGCTGACCTTCTGAAGCTCGTTCTGCATGGCGTCCGCGCCAACCACCACTTGGTTGACCTTTTGTCACAACTTCTGTTGGAGTCAAGCTTGGCTTTGTTTATGAAATCTGCGTGGGAACTGACACCTGGCTGCATGATAGAATCCCACAGCCATGCACTGGTCACAACATCTCGCCATGCGAACTTACATGTTTGCCCCCCGCTTCCGCTTGAATTCAACCACCCAGCTTGCCGTTGCAGCCACGGCGCTTGGACGATGTGATCGTGCTTCTTGATTTGCCTTGTTCGAGCACGCATTGCACGTACAGTATCAAAACAACAGCAGCTCTTAAAAACACATCAGATGTGACTTTTCACGCGGCTTCCTTTGGCAGGGTTGCAAAGACAACATTGCCAAACGTGCTTTCTTCTTGCTGCTGCCAGGTGCAAAGAGGGGTTTGCAGAGTTCCAGTCCTTCCAGGAGACTGCGAATTTATGGACCCCAATGTGTCAAAGGCCTGATGCCAGGGAATCCCAAAAGGTGCGCCTATTCTTGGGAAAGCCCTACACGCCACTCTGCAAGATTTGCACCTCAAGCGCTGTCCTTGACACGTCCGTCACACACCTCGCGAATCTTCAAGGTGAGGCCATCCTTGCATGAAGTGTTGACAAACCATGCGACGTAAGCCTTTTGTTTAACCCTCCCGCTGACAGACCCGCCGCCACAACTTTGTTGTTGATACTTATCCGCCTTGCCAGCTTGCCGAAATGCAAAGTCCTTGGTTTAGGCATATGTCATGTGTGCGATTGGGGAAGTGCGCATTTTTCCCCAAAACACCGCATTTGAGCCCGTTAGACCTGGCCATTTGCCATGGAGATGATGGATAACCTGTGATTACAGTGTTTTGTGGCATTGCAGGGTGAAAGCATTGGAGTTGTCGGTGATTGGAGCTCCCTGGCAGGAAACCTGAAGAGGTCATCTGTCGGCTTATGCTTCTTGCGACGTCTCATTTTGAAATTCTTCACGCGCAAGTCCTGAACTAATTTTCAAACGGTCCATTAGTCTACGGTTCGTTCCAGTAGTCCACGATTTGGGAGAGTTCTGAATAACCAATTCTCCATTGCCCCATGAGTCCAGGGTTCGTTCCTTACTTTGCTATTTCATGTATCCAAGACAACAAATCACGGGCAAGATTGAAGACGTACTGAAAGCTGTACACGAGACTTCAACAGCTCTATGGGGACATGCACTATCAGCTTCGACAGCATCGCGGGTGTCTGATGCCGCCAAGGCCAAAAATTTTTCAGCCCAGTCTTACTGTTGATCGTATATGTCACTGTCACATCAAAACAACATTGTGTGAATTCGTGCTTCAAAACCTGAAGATGCAAGGCCTAGCACGCGCTGTTGCACACGTACTCTGGACAGATGACATGTGATGTAGTCAGCAACAGTACATCTCGCCCTTCCAATGGAAAGCACCTAAAGAACAAGACCCCAAAACCAATCAAGTGACGAATGAAATTCTCCGTAAATGCGCGACGGTCCAAAAAGAACAACCCCCTTTAATCCAAAACCCCTGACAGTACGTTCGCGTCAGTTAACGTGCAAAACATGGGAGCGGCATAACAGCCCCTCACTTTGCATTGCGCTTACACCCTTGCAGTATATCACGAAATACTGATGGTCTTTATAGTAGTTAGTAATTGTGATACGGAACAAATAGCATAGTGGTTAATGAGATGTTATATGAAGACTAGCGTAAAGAAATATAGACAATCTACACCTGTAATTGGAACTTTCAGAAGAGGGAGCTCTAGAGATTGTATAGCGATTTCTAGACTTGACTTCGAGAGGTTGGGGAATTATAGAGATCATGATATGCTTTGTAGACACTACGGGGCGGGGGGGAGGGGGCGGTAGGTTTAGCATTACCCCCACAATGGAGCATCAAATGAAAGAGAACAGAACCACCCACAAGGGTGGCTTAAGGCTCTAGCTACGGGCCAGCCAGCGCTCGAGCATACATCCCCATCGCCCCTTGGAAGAAATCTCTCAAAACTTGGGATTGTCCCTACCTGGGAAGCCACAACAGTCCTCGGTGGTCACGATGAGGCCGTGTGTCTGGCCAGGTGGTAGCATGACGCGAAACTCCTGACAACATGTTCATGTTTTGGTGTTTTAGGGGGTGGGAGTGAATATAGGTACATAGGCACTAGCAGAGGGATCCTTGTAGGAATCTGAATTCAGCCCTGAAGCACCAGTAAGCAGGTCTTGCTATCGGCTGAGCTCGGTCTGACAACAGTCTAAACCTCAACGCCTCTGGCGTTGGAACTATGGGCCCCTAGTAGGGGCCCTTATTAACAGGGGCCCATGACCTCAGAGCCCTTCCCAGGCGCGCCTTAGGTCTTTGGCCCCTGGAGGGGGACATGCTCTCGAGGCTGCCGACTGCTGGCCTCAGCAGATTTTCTGGAAGCTAGCTTCATGCTGCTTCTGGAGTGTTCGGATCCCTTTCCAGATTATGGGCGCATTCAAGTTCCGTGCTACAGATGGCGTCCCAACATGGCCTTTAAACATAACTTTGCTGTGCATCATAACGCTGGTGCTGTCAGACAACAACTTTTTGACACTGCTGCTGAGGCACAGGGATAGAGTGCAGCCGGTGGAAGGGACAGTTGTCAATGAGGGCTTGCTGCTGGCTACCTTCAGCTAAGGTGCAGATTGGTCGTGAAAGCATGCGATCAGAATCCCTAAAACTTTCCGTCTGTGCTTAGCATGGCTTCAAGGCAGGCCTCATCGTAATGACGGCGCTCCTTGCAACAGCTTCCGGAATCAAAGATCTGCAGCTTGCCCTTCTAGTAAGGGTAGATCAAGGAGCTTATCATATGCTTGTGAGGTCAAGTGGGGAAAAAACTCTTGACCAACTGTACATGCGCGTGGCCACGCGAAAGAAAAGCCAAAGAGCTGTCGCTTAGCGAAGGGCATCCCAATAGCACATCCTAGACTCTACAGTTCCATGGATAATGATCAGGCGAGTCCTCAAGAACCCCAGCAGCAGCGTCATCGTCACGGACCTCGTCTCCATCTCCCCCGGAGGCCTGACTTTGTCGAGCGGTGATGAGTCATGCATTGAAAGCAGGTCCGGGCCTGTACAGAACTGGATCCGAAGCGGTGAGCATTTGCTGGAGGCAGCCGAAGAGAGGATGGAAAGGCCTACAGGACCGGACAACATAATGGAAACATCTAGGCTAAGCCACTCTTGACATTGGCAGGCGCGCGCCTGCTCCAGAACTGTTTCTGTGATCTTCTCAGAGCTTTGGCCATCAATGCGGACATATTGCCTGGAGTCTCTTCTGTTCAAAGAGCGTCCAAACTTGCAGCAACTCTTGTGTAAGAATGCATGATTGATCTGGGAAGGTTGCCCGCAGGCATCGCCCTCCTCTCTGCCCCCGCCACCTTAGCGGCTGCAGGACAAATAGTAAATGGCGATATCTCTAAACTCTGGGCACGGGACCACTGGGATCATTGCCACAGCATGTCGCTGGAACCGGAGCCCCATGATGCGCCTCGTAATGTACCTGGCGCGTTGAAAGTTCAAGCGATTTCCAATCTCGGTTAAGCGATAAAAAAAATCGCGTGCACTTCACCCTTGTGGCTCCTGTTGTGCACTTTCACTTCAGCTTCTCTGCTAACAAGCCAGATGCGAACTGGCGCCCGGAGGGCTTGCATCATGAGCATGTTGGCATGGCCGGCAGCCGGCAGTCTGGGCAGCGGTGTGCTTTGACCGAGATGATGAGAGCTGAGGGTCTTGTTCCTCAGCCTGTGTAGCCAAATGGGAGTTTTGCAACATGGGTGCATCCAAACTCGCATCCGGCCCAGTGCCAGCGTGTACCCTATGTTCAATTCAGCTGCGAGTACCTTGGGAGAGCCACGAGGAGAAATGTGGCGCACCTCCTGCAACACGAGGACGATCAAACATCAAACTACTGCTTGGTCTGACAGCCCGTGTCATCAGCACATACCTTTTTTGCACCGAGGCGTGAGGAAGTGCAGTGGTATAGGTCTTGCGAGTTCCCCTAGTATTAAACTCCCCAAAATAATAACAAGACAACTTCAGGGGCGTAAAAATCCAGAAGAGCACTTTTTAGAAGGGCAAGACTACTTCAAAGGGGCACCTGATAAGCCAAGTACTTATTCACTTGCTGAAGCAATCCAGCTGACTAAATATTAAATCATTACATGTTGTGATTTACGAACTGAAATGATTCATCAATTATTGATTCTCCATGAAGCTGAAAAGGATCTTAAAGGCAGCCTTATCAAATTCTTGCAATAAGAAAACCCAGCTTTTATTACATGCTCTGTCGAGCCCCGAATTATTTAATATTCCAGGAGGGGGAGGGGACGTTGTTTAGTACTAGGGGGGAAGCGATTACTTTCAAATCTCCTCCTCTTCCACGATGACCTTGGCACAGGACTAGGCTTGTTTGGCAATCTCCGCTGGTATGACACAAGAGAGCCTTGGCAAGGCAATGACAGTAGCAACCACACCCGCGCCTGAAACCTGGATGCCTGCACTGGGTCATCAGAGCTAGGCCCTGTCTCGCAAATCTGCGGACCTGACCGAACCTGAAAATGCCCTGAATGTACTTGCTGCGAGTACTGGCTTGTCGTGTGGACAAGGGCTGAAAAGCTCTGGCCGCGGCTTTGCTGCGTGCTGAAACTACATAAAAAGAGAAGCAATTGCTCTGAGACAGGGCTATACATGCACATCAAGAGACACGGATGACTATACTCATGCCATGACACAAGCAAGCCCTGTTCTCAATCGTTTACAATCTGCAACTAGACACACATGACACGTGAGTTTCAAGAATAGTATGTAGCTTCTCAGGATCTGCAAAGAATGATGCGTAGAAAGATGTAGCTTTATTGCAAAGTGCTCAACGCATCGACTTGAATATCCCTGAGGGTCTGCGGATGCAAAATGGCTATGACTTTAGCATCTACGCAGGCCAAGAGTGCACCTTGGCTCCCAGCGGGATGTCGAACCTTTGTTGCTTCCGCTGATGGCACCTTTCCCGCTCGAACATCCTGGCAGACTATCAGAGATCAAGCATGGCAGGGGTAAAATTCTGTAAGATAGTTCAACGCAACATATGCAGCGAAGTATGTCGCAATGATGTTGTATCCTACTTGCCAAGAGGCCCAGATTAAAAGCAAGCCTTGGGAAACCTTGGGAACATGATTGTGAACCTGCTATTGTTTAGGGGTTGGGAATAATTAATGGTAAGCTTCAAGGGCTAAAATGCCCAAGCAGGGGCGCCCTTACACCTTGAATTCAGGGAGCCAAGGCCCGTTTGCTATCCCAATCCTCCGAAAGGCCTTAGGGGATCAGACACCCAAGGGAATCAAGAGTACGCTTTGGGAGGACCACCCTACACTGGGAAGGATGACACATCATAGTATATGCAAGATTATGCACTGAGACTCGATTGGAACATAGACCCTGAAGGAAGGCAGCTCAGCTCCAGTTGCCTCTCGCAAGGAAGCCTTGTGAGACCTGAGGCCACACAGGATGTACTGCTGCTTTTGGGGAAGTGGATCCCCATCATACTTATTTTCCCAGCCCCGCTCCCACTTCAACATCAGCAAAGGGATGCAGGTGCTTCAAGATCTATTTGGCCAGGCGACGTTCCCGAAGATGCTGAACTCATCCTTGGAAGCCATTTCAAACAACCACTCCCCCTGCACATATATGAGAAGTTGTCAAAAACATGGGGATCATTTTTTTTAAGGAGTCCTCATCGTTAGGATTATAGTTAGCAGTCGGGGGGTACTTATATCCAGCGAACCTGACGTGACTTTTGAAGCACCATGTTTAAAGGATACCAGAGCATTTTGCCGCACAGCGTCTTGCCGAACACATCCATGTTGGAACTCTTCTTCTTGACCATCTCCTGACTGATTGCCGCTGGTTCTGGCTCACAGGCTACGAGCCCCGAAAACAAACATGTACAGGCCCTCTCTGTTCAGGAGTCTTCTAAGGGGGCAGCAGGAAATCACTTGTTACGGTTCGAGACTGTAGGGTACAACCTGGCTGGAGTTCTTCTGCTCAGCATATCGAGCTTCAGCATATCGAGCTTGCCGACAAGTTTGAGCTATATGTCAAGGCCTCCGCACGCTCAGCCGCCAACCGAGCAGAAGCAGTGTCCTCAAGAAACAACTTGGTGGTGCTTCACAGTGAGGGCGGGAGTGAACACCTGGTACCATAATACGGAATTCCTAAACACTCAACACCGGGGGTGGCACGGCTGCCTCACAGAGAAGGTTGCAAGCAGAATTCGGCATGAAAAGATCGGAGAGCAGAAGCGGGGGCAAGATTCGGGCAGTCATGGTCGTTGTTCTCATCCAAGATACAGGAGTCTTCATAACACCTCGAGCCCCGGACTCCAATTATCTTGCTGCGCTTCTACGAATCTTGCTGTTCTCAGCATTCAGAAATGAGAACATCGGTAGCATTGCGGATGGGAGCTATTGCGGGGTCCTTGTCTTCTGCTACCACACCACACAGGCCCCGCAAGAACTCCCTGACCTTGCAGGCGGGTGTTCAGGTTGCATATCTTCCCCGTCCTCAACATAATATGCAGAATCATATAAGGATCACATTCTGGGGTTAGTATGGGTTTACGTAACAATTGGCAATGAGACCCAAACTTGATAAGGTGACAGCCTGGACTCAGCACTTGGAACAAGTAATTTTTGTAAGGTTCAGGGTTGAGGGGCGGCAGGCAGCAGCAGGTGGTACAAAGGTAGCGAAAGCTGAAGCAGTGTGACAATATGTTGTCAGTCCTCCTACAAAGTACAAGTTCAGCTCGCAACAGAATCAGCAGACAGCACCAGCGGCACACAGAAGCAAGCTAACCGATGTGTGCCTCTGCTTTGGTGCAGACCAGAGCAGATGGGCCTGCGATTCGTGACAGCCTCGGATGAGATGACTCAACAACTCACCATCAGTCCTCACGTGAGTGTCACTGACTTTGTGGCTGAAGCAAGCAGGAGTATTTTCTTGCGAATGCTACACCCAAGAGGAGGGGATGATCTTGTTTTATGTGCTGGGTCTTAGGGTACTGTGCATTCCCTCCTCACCTTCTGCCTCATAAGCATCAGTAAGATGCAACCTAGCCGCAGTTGGCGGATGGCACCCGACATGTCATCTGCCTCTTCCTCCTCGGGATTTGCAGACATCCTCCCTACAGAGCCGCACCCAAAATTCAAGGTCTACAGGGTTTAGGGGCATGGAAAGGAAAAAGAAGCCATATACGACTCCCAGAAGGAGCCCCTATCACCCATCCCCCATAACTACCGGGCTGTGCATCATTAGGGCTCTCCATATACAGGCATGCTATCCTCAGAACTGAAACTGTGTCTTTCTTCCTCCCAACGGCGGAAAGTCACAACATGGCTGATGCACTCCAGCTGTGTCGCGACAGAATTCCGCCATCTACAATAGCACTACCTGAACTGTAGGCTATCACCTGGTTATAGGTTTTGGCTTTTACTAGCTACGGTAAGATGCGCTGCTCCTCGTCCTCAGCTACAGTGGGGCGGATGGACTTCAGGAGGCGCAGGAGATCCGCCTGAATGTCAGTGGTCTGTACTTTAGGGTTTGCTCCATCATGCTTTCCAGTCTTCCCAAAATGGGAATCTTTGTCGGGACCTATGGGGATGATCCGGGTCCATCCTCAGTATGAAGGCTCTTGCGCGAATATCCCTCATCAACTCTACAAGCAGTGCTGTCGAGCCCTGACGTTGTGACAAGGTACTTGCAGGGATCCCTAGATGATCGAGCGTGAGGTAGACAGGTACAGGTACACACGACGTAAAAACCACAGGTCACAGTAGCAACACCCTGTCCGCAGTTTAGCAATCTCATGCTTATTGTACTTGTGGCATCTTGTGGCTCATGTAAAGATGCAGCTTCCCCTTGCATTTAGCCCGCTGTGCCTCTCGTAAAACACCCTCTCGCTTCGGATCAACTGCCTCGGAGGGGCACACTTTTTAGTGCTAAGGGCGCATGATCTCAAAAAGAGCCAAGGAGCGGAAGGAGCATGTGTGTAGCAAATCCGCGGCCACTCCTCTCAAACAACTTAGCACTTCAATGACTGATTTGCTTCCAGAATGGGAGGTCGCAGAGTGCAGCTAACCAGTGATGCTCTTTGCTCCTCGTCCAACTTCTTGATCATTGTGTGGAAATCATCGGCTGGAACCGCATCCCGGACCTGCTCGTCACCAACGTCGGCAGCTTAAAGCCGCAGCTGTCAGAGCACTAGATACAAAACCTGAGCGCCGCTGGTAGCCTTGAGCACTTAGGCAGGTGTTATGTCTGCGTAATCCCTTTCTGTACAGCCCAGCCTGTATGGCGATGGCTTTTGCTGACCTGGGCGCTTCCCAAGCAAGAAAAGGGCCTTGCTGAATCAGCTTCTGTTGGCATGAGCATCCGCACATAAAACTGGGTGAGACACCTCTGCACAGCCTGGGCATTGACTTCCCACAGCTCGTAGAGCCTCAGAACTGAGAAACTTCTGCCAAGTGCATGCCCAAATGCAAGAGGCATCTCGGTTAAACAAAACCACATTCCCTCCCCAACTCCATCTTATGCACACCACAAAGGCCCGACGTGGCGACCTTTTAAGGCCAAGACATCTCCGGCGTGAACTGCGGGATGAGATGATTGGGCACTTCACCAGCCTCAAGCTGCAGAAGCGTTTTGGTAAAAAGGTTTCAAACTTTTTGGTTTCTGCGACTGTCTAAGCTGTGTCGGGTTCTTGAATTACGTTAAAAACATTCCCACCGAATTAGCAACAACCTTTCGGAAACATAAATCATGTGTACAGGAGAGGCTTCACCAGGCGCTGAAAGTCAAGAGAGCGACGATGATGTCCATGATCCAGTCCGCTGGATTTTCGGAAATAGGTGCCTGGGACGCTGCCATGAACAGCTGAACTCTGAAGAAGGCGCTTCGGCATCTGGAACTCGCATAGGACTGGCATGCAATCTGATGGAAAGCAACATCTCGCCTCAAACCCCAGATGTTGGAAGTATCTCTGTGCGCCTCAGCCACGCAGTGGTGGTAGGGAATGAAGGAATGGGTCACACAACTATTTGTAAGGAAAAGTATAGGGGCTAAAAGGCTACCATAGGGGTTTTATTCCCTCGTCCGCCAGTCTTTTTAGAGGCTGGTAATGCGCTGCTCAACTGCAATACTGGCGCTTGCGGTGGTGAATGAGAGACTGGAAACCTAATACTCCTGGTAGTCCGTCTGTGCCTCTAGAACACTCTAATCCCTACAACCCGTTCCTCGTTTGCTGCGAGTCACCCCAAACCTAAGCCCACACTACTGTTCCGATTTTGCTTTCTCAAAGGGAGACAATTGTCTGGACTCCTTGGCTCCTTGCCCTGGGCAGGGCCGAGGTAGACTGTGCGGCCACCCTGGAAGGCAATGCTGCGATGTCTCCAAGTTCACCATACGTGTGGGTTAAGGGACTGACAGTGACCGACAGGAGAAATTGGTAATTATACTGGGGCCCTGTATGGGACCACCTCAAGAGTACTGCTCGCGGGTCTGCAAACAGGAAATGCTGCCTTTCCCAGCAGTAGCACATCGTCGAACAAGGAGAACAAGGACCATCGCGGCCTCGGATCTTGCTCGGAGCTCTGGTATGTCTAGAGTCTCGAGGGTTGGGGAGCAAGCTAGGACGTCAAGATTCCTCGAGACCGATGTACGAGCTAAACAAATTTGAATGGGGTCTTAGGGGGACATCATGCTATAATTATGGATACAAGGCTGTTTATACTATTACTAAGTCTTCTGCTTTCTACATATAAACTGCTCTTGGCTCCGCAGGCTGCTTCCGAGGCGCTGATGCACAACCATCACCTGAGTAGACGTACCATCAACTTAAAAACTCAGAGCGCGCATGTTACACACACAGCAGAACTCTTCTACTCAAGCACCTGCAGGATTCACCAAAGCATACCAAAATGCTGAGACGAAACCGTTCACTACCTTGCTGCCATCGGACGCTCGTCATGCCCAGATGGGCCAACTTCTTCCTTGGGCTCCGCAGGATGCGCTTGCTCAGTTACGCTCATTCCCTGTCACAGTTGGAGCTTGAAACGTCCTTGAAGCAGCAGACAGCATCGCGAGCCGAATAAACAGAACTGTCGCCGGGAACGACGCCACAACTGCAAGCTGCAGGAATATTGCAGTACACCCAGCTTTTCACCGCAGCAGTCATGTCAAGTAAAGCTTGGTAGATTTCGCGGCATCGAACGAGCAGGCACTCAAGGCCTGAACGTTCTGCGCGGTCAGGGATCTTACTGTAGTAGTTCCTATTAAATCTCCTATGCTGGTCTCTGTAAAACATTCTCCCATTCCCAACAAGGACCAAGGAGTCATGCGGCCTGCTCGGGTGCCTGGAGGCTGGCATGGATTTCTTCGAGCGGGGTCTTGGCAACATACTGGTCATGCACTCCACGTCCCAGCATCCATAGACTTGATCGAGCGGCAGGCTGCTGCAGAAGCAACGGCAAATGTTCATGGGCCGCGGAATTCACTTAGAACATTGTATGTTTTCCATTTTTGTGTTTTTTCAACCGTTACAGGCATTGTGGCAGTCGGGGTTTTGTCAACAGTCACAGGGATCCTCGTAATTGTCCTCGCTTTTAGACCCTCAACCTTCTTGGACTTTCAAAAGGAGTGCCAAATTCTGAAAAACATGACAACATCATGAAAATGAAAAAAATGATGGAATTGTTAAAAAAATGATGAACCAATCATGAAACATGATGAAAACTGATGAACAATAACATACAAATGATGAACTTCAAATGAAGCATGGATGGCATCAAAGAACGGGGGCGGGGTGGCTATTTGCAAGCAACATGATCTGCATAACTCGCCCTTACTGATCACGTTTTTTACAGCAAGCTTGGATGACCTCACAAAAAAAAAAAAAGATGTGGGGTTGGGATCATGGAAAGCCTTGAGATGATTTAAAACGATGACAATGGCAAGCATGGATGGCCTTAACAAGGGGGGGGGGTTGGCCCTTGGCAAACAAAATGATCTGCATAACCCTCCCTTACTGATGACATGATCTTTTTTGTTACAGCAAACTTGGAGGGAGGGCCTCAAAAAAACAGGGGGGTGGAATGCGCAGCCCCCCTTACTTGCAAACAACATGATCCGCATAGTCTTCCCTGACTGCAAACACAGCTACGACACCTTTTATGCTAGAAACTGCTGGAAAATGATGGAGATGATGAAAGTTGGTGACTTTGATGACCTGCAACATCCGGGGGGTTCATTTTTTCAGCCTTTCCTGCAAAAGGCGCCTTTCCAAATCTGCAGGCGTTTCCTGAAAATGGCAGGCGATTCCTGACTTTCGGGTAGTGCACATCGGTCAGACATCCATTGGGGAGTCTAGCTTAGAAATTTGTTGACTGCAAGCCTCTTAGAACCCTATAGGCTGTCGGGAATCATGTCTCTAGCTAGGCTCCATGGTGTGAGGCGCAATGAATAGAAGGGGCCCCTCCAAGGAATTGTGCGTGCTGCATGCACCAGCAGGGTCCTTGAACTGTTTGCAAGCCCTTCAAGTCACGGACCCACAGGTTGAATCACCCTCAATCCAAAACAAGGGTGCCAAGTACATACCTGCAGGTATATCTACAGGTGGTTATGTATAGGTCCCCTCAGTTCTGGATGAAAGCCAGAGGATGTGTTCCCTATTATGACCTCCCGAGTACCGTATGTGGGGCACTATTATAGAATTGCGCTGTATCGACTGAACATTTAGAAGTTCTATAAAGGCCTTGATCATGCGATACTTTGGAGGTCATATAGCTACAGAACTCATGCAAGTCTTTTCGGATTTGGCAATGCTCGCGACGCTCGTGCTCCAGCGCTGCAGAGCACCCAAACCTCACCAGGCCGGATACATGCATGCTGATCGACAGTCTATGTGTTGCACACAGGAACTATTGAATCAAGCTGCTGACACATTTTGATTTACGCGCATGCGCATCCCACATGAGGCTCGAACAGCTCAATTACGTGTATCTCGATCAAACCTCTGATGCCTGATTTTCATGGTTGTACTTGTCAGATGCAAACTCAGGACAGCCAACTCCAAGCTTTGCAGTAGGCTGTAGTTTTGAAGGACCCCTTTATAATACCGTCTAGCTTCATTGTTGTGTGCCACGATTTCTTGAGATTTACTCTGTTCTGCTGCTGCCATGCCCTCTGAACCGGTTAGTGCTCCGCTGGCCAAGTCCCTTGAAGCTTGCGCAGAGATCAGGGAAGGTGTGCGCCATCGTGGGTGCCTGCTGAGTTGGCCGACCTCCAACTCTCAGGGCATCGCTTCCTTGAAGGCACTCAGCTTGAACTGCCGGGTGCTGGTAGTTCTGGCCCGCACACACTGCGGCACCACAAGGGAGAAGGTCAAGAGTCCGCGGATCGCATGGGTTCGCTCTGAGGCCACATGGGAATTTGCATGGGACCTGGGTTAGTATATGGGATAGCCCCTTCAGTGATTGTATTTTGGAGTCAGGGATTGTGTATGCGCACATGAACACTGACAGGCAGCGGTTTGCTGCATGTACCTTCATTAGTACACTGTGGTGGAAAATGTTTATATATATATATATAGATATACAGTTACTAGAGTACATGTATATATATGTATACGTACAATGTTGCAAATGTGGTGTATATATGCATATAATTATATATATATATATGTCTCATGAATATATTATATAGGTTAATATATATAATATATAACAGTGACTCATGTGTAGATTCTCAAGAATGTAGGGTTATGGGAACTATAACCCTACAAGGTGAAAACCTTCTTCAACATGATGGGCATGAATGTCGAAGCCATCAGCGTCCACGTTGACACATGGGGGCTGAAAAGCTATTTTCCGTTGGCTTGAGGCGTTGGGGTGTGCCTTTGGGGTGCCGCCAGGAACCTGTGCCTTCATAGGTATCCGTTTGGTCTCAATTGCGAAGGTATATATGTGTTTTCTACTGACAGAATTCGTAGGCCTACTGTTGTGAAATCATTTAGTCACTGACAAAGATTTTGATTGGTAAGGAGCAGGGCTGTGACCTGTTCTATGAAGTCATTCATGAGATGTGGGGCCATCTTCTGCCAAAGGTCAAGGTGAAGTCTCTGTCATGCCCTTCATTGGTTATTGACGATGATGAGGTTGTCAATTCTGAGGGTCGCATGGTTAAGTCAGAGGACAGCAAAATGAAATCCGAGGTGAAGTCTGAGGGTAGCGGGGGGAGGCTTCAGAGGTCCAACACGCGGGCTCTGGAGTCTGATCAGGTACAGGAGGTGGTAGTCATCTCGGATAAGGCAAGTGGCGATAAGCAAGAGCGGAAGCCTCGTAGGCGCATGAAGATTGTGAAGATCCAGATAGATGATTCAGATGACGAAGCCCAAGAAAAGGAGGAATATGCTGCCTTGGTCAGGGAAACGGGCGGTCCCGCGACCATTGCGGAGATTGAGATGAGGTTGAATTATCTAAGGCGCGCCCATGCGTTCTTCTTCATCAAGGGGGTTTGGTAGATTTTTCTGCGTGAGCCAGGGCGACTCTTTCATGCTTGGATAGGTTGTATGTATATAGTTTTCTTGTTGTGTGTGTGAGGTTTCGGGCAAATCGATTTTGTAAAAGCTTGGCTTCCAGCTGGACCATGTAGAAGATTCCACGCTACACGATCTGGTTTCCTAAATAGATGGCCCCTGCAGGGCGTGCATGCCTGATGAAGAGGATCCGGATTTTGAATTCACGGATGCGCCAGTGGCAAATGACGACCCGTATGGAGAGACCCAAGTTCCTTCCCCGAGAACCCTTCAACTGGCGGCTGAGGAGCTGCAAATGGCTTTTGCAGACACGCTGGTGATGTCTCCGGGGCAGGACCCGATTATGTGGGCATTTACATTCAGGGCTGGCTCTTGGAGTTTAAGCGTGTGTAGTTTTGGCCTTGATGTGTACATTAGCATACATTGCTCCATACCTCTGTATGGAGCAGTGGAGATGTGTCTATTTATGTTGTACATGTACATTTGAAGTTTCGATGTTCCTGAGACTTGTGAGTTTTACGCATCTGCAGGCCCATGAGTTTAGTCTACATAGACTCGTGCTGGAAACTGCAACGCATGTGGATTATGCATGTAAATAGATTTTTTTCCGAAGGGAGGGGGAAGGGAGGGTTGGCTGGGGAAGGGCTGGGAGGATGCTGGGGTGGGTGCACCTACCCATGGGAAAGCAGGTCCAAATAATTGAAAAAAAACATTACCGATGTTTTTATAACATGTATACATACCCCTCTATCTATATACTGCTTCTGGCTCATTACATTTCTGACAGGACCGCCCGCTCTCTCGAAGTTTGCTGGCAGAGCTAACTGCCGAACGAGGCGTTGGGTCCTGGGTTGTTGGTTTCAAGTTGTTTATTGGGGAAGTCTTCAAAATCGAGATCCCAGGGTTTAACGTAGGTGGCCCGGGCGCATGTAAGTTGTGGTATGCAAAAATAGATCCTTGAAAAATGTATATAGAAGGTTATACCTATATAGTAGTATTGCCTGAATGTGCATCTTAGTGTGTGCCTGGGAAGCAAGTGATTTTCTAGTCTGTAGAAGCAGGGAGGGCGGGATGTATGTAAGGGCGCATATCAGTTATATCAAAATGTTGGAAAAAAGAAAACAGCGAGCGCCTCTCTCTCGCACATATGTACATATATATATGTATATATATATATTTAAGTATAGTATATACTTCTATACTTGCATATGTTGGTGTAGCGTGTACAAGCTTCTATATGTGTGTGCTTCATATTTATATGTATATATGTATATAAGGTGCATCAAGGATCCATCCCAAACCACATGACTTTATGAACATGATTGGCAAGGTGATGAGGAGGAGGAGGAGAAAGATGAGGAGAAAGGGGCGGAGAAAGATGAGGAGAAAGATGAGGAGAAAGAGGAGGAGAAAGAGGAGGAGAAAGAGGAGGGAGAAGAACAAGCGCCAGTGGTGTCGCGCACGGCCCAGTTCGACATGAAGTTTGGTAGGAGGGGTGCTGCTGAAGGGCTTGGCGAGGAACCTTCGAATGAGAATGCTCTTGGGATGGAAACGGGCCCTGCAGAGGAAGCTGCCCACGCCGCCCCCCCCATGCTACCTAGCCCCAAGGATTTCCCTGCATCAACTTTGGAGGGTCATGTGATTGAGGGTGGAGAGGAGGATGAGGAGTTCTCGGACATGGAGTCCAAGCAGGCCCACCTAGCTTTGAAGGCGTTCTATGCGCAAAGGGATCAGGAGCCCTTCCCCCAAGCCATCCCAAGTCAGGACGATGCAGAGGAGACTGAGGATGCGAAGCCAAGCAGAGGAAGCAACCCGCCCCAAGATCTTGAAGATGACGAGGAGGAACCCCCAGCCAAAGCGAAGAAAGGAAGGAAGGCGACCCACGAGGACATGGAGGAGTTTGAGGATGCCCCAGCCAAGCGGAAGCAAATCCCGCCTGAGGAGCCAAAGGTAAGAAACCAAGAAAGCTGCCCCCGCAGGAAATTGACGAGGATGTTGCTGACAAGCCCATGGATGAGGAGCCCCAAGTCAAGCCTAAGAAAGGGGCGAAGCCACGAAAGGAGATTGAAGAGGATGACGAGGAAGCACACCCCCCAGCCAAAGGGAAGAAAACCAGGAAGGTGAAGGACGGTGAGGATGCAGAGCCCAAAAAAGGTGAGACTGTGCCTGTGGACCAGCGCCTCCAAGAGGAAGAGCCCCCTGCCAAGGCCAAGAAGCGTGCGAAGGCATCCAACAAGGAATGGAGGAGATTGCGCGCACAGCAGAGGAGCCACTTGTAGATCTTGAGGAGGAGCAACCGGGACAAAGGGGAAGAAGGATGCAGATGAGGAGCCCCCAGCGAAATCCCGGACAAAGGGGAAGAAGGCGTCAGATGAGGAGCCCCCAGCGAAATCCCGGACAAAGGGGAAGAAGGATGCAGATGAGGAGCCCCCAGCGAAATCCCGAACAAAGGGGAAGAAGGAGTCAGATGAGGAGCCCCCAGCGAAATCCCGGACAAAGGGGAAGAAGGATGCAGATGAGGAGCCCCCAGCGAAATCAAAGAAAGGAAGGAGCTTGCCTCTGGATGAGCAACAGGAGCATGAAAACGCAGAGCCTGCATCCAAAAAGACGAAGTGCAGCAAGGCATCCCAGAGGAAAGTGGAGGAGGTAGAGGTGCCCCCAGCGGATATCAAGAAAAGGATTCTGTTCGAAGATCTTCAGGACGATGAGGAGGAGGAGGAGGAGGAAGCAGAGACCCCAGCCCCAGACAAGAAAGGAAGGAAGGCGACCCGGACAAAGGGCCCGAAGGCTGCGGATCAGAAGTTTCCGTCGGGATCCCAGGTTTCAAGGAAGCCACTTGTGGATGAGCAGGAGATTCCAGCACCAAAGACAGTGAAGAAGCGACCTCATGAAGAGGAAGAGGAGCAGGAAGCGTGCCCCAAAGATGAGGACTCATCTGAGGACTGTGGATGGTGGGAAGGTATTTGATAAAGTACGGGTGCCAGGTGTGTACATGCATATGCTGTTGAAGTTCAAGCATTGTGGGCTTACAGCAAGTGTAATGCAATCTTACATGTTGGGCTGTGTTTTTTCTGGGGGGGGAGGGTTCAGATCCAAAGGTTTTCATGGTATATGTGATAAAAATGTATATATGTGTATACATACAGGGTGGTGTAATCACATTTACCCATATATATATATATGCATATATATACATCTATTAGGTCTATGTAGGGCTATATATACCGGTTCTATATGGGGGCCATATCAGTTTCGACTTCCTCGGGCGATGTGGGTATAAAAGGGGATATAGATTAAAAAGCTTGGCTGCAGCCAGTGTATCAGAAGCTGTGAAAATCCCTGCGCGTGCAGGTGTGGATCTATATATGCATATATATATATATGTATATACATATATATATAGATAGATATTCAATTCCGTCGCGGTTGCACAGTTTTGCATTCATGAGCCCTTATTGTATATATGGCTGTGTTATTCGTATATAGACTTATAATCCGATAAGTTGTATATCTTGTACAGTACACATATATATGCGTATTATATATACATATTCCATGTGTTGGACACTAATCTATATATGTAATGTAACGCCTTTAAAATTTTGAGCCCACGCAGGCTGCCATCACGAACCTTGGAAGCCTATAGCATAAATCTATAGTTATATACCTGATTTTTCTATATTGATTGCAGGACGAGAATGCTGAGGGAATCCATGAGGTCGATGAGGCAATCAGTGAAAATGAGAGTGAGGAAGTTGATGATGATAGCCCTTCAGAGGGCATTGCGCGCAAGAAGCCAGCGGGCAAGGCGACACCGAAAGCAAAGGCAAAGGCCAAGACCCTTCAGAAAGTCGAGGAGGCTTCCAAGCGGGGCCGTGGGCGAGGAAGAGCCCGTGGCAGAGGTCGTGGCCGTGGCAGGGTTCGAGCTGAGAGCCTTGAAGAGACGAGGGTGCCCAGCTTTGCTCGGCGTCCGCGCCCAGCAACGGCGCCAAGTGCGACGAGATGGGATGCCATTGTCGAGATTTTCCGAAGCACAGTGGGCAAGCGACTCAAAGAGTCCCAGCGAGCGACCTACTGTTGGGAGGACAGATTGTCGGCATTTCAGTTGAGGCATGTATTGTGAGTTTCCATCCTAGACTCCCTGTATAAAGCCCGTATACTTTCGAGAAACAAAAATCATTGACAGGAGCCATGGTGGAATGTGGCATGCCGGGCCATTGCGGACGCAGACCTGCCGGTGGATTATGATGCGCGGGATGTGAACATGTTCAAGGAGATACTGAAGAAGCGCGTGCCGTCCTTCATGAAAATGGTAGGCGATTCCCCTGTGTAGACCTGCAAAAGCCAAAAGCCAAGTATCCATGTGCCAGCTAGCAGTCTATTTCCAAACCCTGCGCAGCTTTAAAAATGTTATATGACACGGCCAGTTTTCATTGGTTTCAACGCAGGCTCCCCTATATAGAGAATATATATAAGAGGTATGGGTGTTGAATGGTTCTGTTTATGTATGTTGCTTCCCCGATTATATCATACTGTGTAAGATTGTGATATGTTTTTAACTCACACACACGTGCAGTACAGAATCCCTTGAAAGCAGCAAAAACTTGCAGAAATCTGCAAATTATCGGTGTTTCCGATTTTAGATGAAAATCTTATGCCCCCAGGACCCTTTTGTGATTCACCCAACACTCCTTCAAATAGATTCCCTTCCTGAGCAGTTCAATTCAAAGAATTACAGGTTATAGACGTGAACAAGTATATTTGTGTTCAGGGGGAAAAGTAAGTGCGCATATGTGGTTGCAAGCATTCTGCTTAGGAGTGGGTTAATGCATTTTTCTCAAACCAGACGTACCTCATAACCAAAGAACTCTGGCAGAAGGTGGATACGAGGGCAGGCGCGCAGGTGTAGCGCTTGCAGCTACGAGTTTTGTGCTCCAACTTTTGTGCCCTCACGAGGGAGTGTGCAGTTGTGCGTGGAAGCCAGTGTAGGTGCATGCCAGTCGCTGTTTACGTGTGACAACACACGTGACGGGTTAGCGTGGTGCGCAAGCCGCTTGGACACTACTGCTCCGCAAGCTGCCTGGGAAAAAATGGGATGGCAGGCTGCAATGTTGATATTGCAGCTTGTGCTGGCTTCATGAGGGTGTGCTGCGTATACAGCTTCATTGCCGCAAATATTGAAAACATAACATCTGATCTGAAGGCGGCTTGCATGATACTGCATGGTCCTCCTGGCATAGAGAAGCTCATACATCCTGAATACGACCCAGTAGCCTGTGTGCAGGTTCACTTGGCCAATGC
The DNA here is from genome assembly GCA_905231905.1 of Symbiodinium pilosum. Classification (NCBI taxonomy): domain Eukaryota; class Dinophyceae; order Suessiales; family Symbiodiniaceae; genus Symbiodinium; species Symbiodinium pilosum. Next base: position 15,467 of record CAJNIZ010036714.1, on the reverse strand, counting down.
CGCGTACGTCGATCAACCTGGGGCAATCAGCCTCATCGTCATCCAGTGTGCCTCCCTTTGGTAGGCAGTTGTAGCTGATATACTGATGGGTGTTGTTCCTTTTGGCAGTCTGTGACCCAAGCAACCATGCACGTGAACCTCAAGTTGCGATCTGAACCGCCTGGCAAGCTTGTAGGGGGCAGCTCCACTATATCCACATATGAGGCTGAGTGCTGTTACTCAAGAATTGAACGGCTAGTGACTTGTGACCATGGCAATTTTGGTGCTACAGAGAGGTTCTATAATTGTGTGGCCCTATACCACAATTAAGCAGCCATGACTCCGGATGAAGTCCAAGTGGTTCTTCGCCGCCTTTTCGCCTTGGGTGCTCCCAAGGCTTGTAGTGCATGCTTGAAATGAGGGACTATACATGAGTAGGGAGGGCGCTTTTTTGGATGATTGGGATTGTCTTGTCAGGAGGCATATGCTTCGACACCTTGAGTTGTCAATCGACAATTTCTTACACAAATAGATCATTTCATGAGGGGTCATGGAAATCCGGCGTTGCCGTCATGGTCCAGTGCGGATGCACGCCTAGCTAAGCTATGCTTATACTGGGTGATGCCACTACTGCTGACCCCCTTGGAGGCACTGGAAAGGGTCAAAAGTTACTATGATTTTTGGCTGCGTTTGTGAGGCTTCCCCCCCATGCTACAGAGGGCTTTGGGCATGTTTCTTTGGGCCAGCATCATCAGCACAACTGGGCCTTCGTTTCCCACTTTTCGACACCTCAACATACATATAGTTTTAGAGGGGTGTCAAGAAGGAAATTGGGGCCCGAGCAGGCCCCATTGGGGGGCAAAATGCATGCTGTGGGTGGTGTTTCTGCTGTAAATACGAGTGTTGGTAGGATCTGCGCCGTGTGACAAGCATGAGACAGGTTTCGTGTTCATTGCCCTGGCCAAGCGCTATACAATGTGCATGTAGCATGTTTTTTTGCGTGCGTTCTGCCTATATGTTCAGCATTTTTGTGGCCCCTATAGGCAGGCCCCATGATGCTCACGATGCTGATGATGCTGTCTTTTTGGGGGGCTGCTGGGTGATCAAGAGGCGCTGTGAACCCCAACAAAACGCTCAAAGCGCACGCTCTGGGCAATGTTTGTGGTTCAATGCTGTTTTTGATGCCTTTCTTGGGGTTTTGACCCCTCCTGGTCTCAATGAAGCTAAAATAGGGTCCCAATTGTGCTGATGACGCGCGTGCGCGCAGAAGCATCATCAGCATAAATGGGACCCCATTTTGGGCTGTTTTGGATTAGGGGCCCCATTGTTGGTGATGTGAGTGAGGGTGATGGTCTATGATCCATTCCATGATACATAGTGCTTGTTGCATGTATATACCCGAATGGTTATGTAGTGTTAGAATTTCAGGGAATGCCTCGCTGCTGTCAGGCGGTGATCTTTTTGGCCATGATGGTGTCCTGGCTGAACATCAGCCCAGACTCTGGCTTCCAATTCTTGGAGTTCTACAGTGGTGCTGGGCGGATTACTCAATTGGCAGGGCATGTGGGGTATGAATCAGTGGCTTACGATATGAAGTATGGCCTTGCGCGGGCGAATGCAAAGAACGCCCGCTCGGCCATGGATATTAACAGCAACGCTGGCCTTACGTCACTAGGCCATGCAAATGATGTGATGATGTACGTGCGATACAGGGGCCATATGGGTTTGTTCCTACTACTGCGCTGTAACCTGGGAAACCCCAAAGACGTATTACGGAAGGGAATCAAGCTAGCCTGATCATATGGTTCAATGTATATACTTGGCCTGCGCTGTCACTTCTGGGCTTGCATTCCTATACCTGCAGGGTGGCATAAACTGAGCTTTGTTGCCTTGAGGGATTAAAAGCAGAGCTCAGGATCGCAATCTCACTGATTCTTCGTAGCAAGCTAGATGAGGCTGTTGCGTGGTTCGCTTGCTGTTGTTCAAGCTTCCTAACTGAAGGCACCTGTTCGTTGCCCATCTCTGTGAGAAAGCCACGTTGGCTTGTTCCGCGGTTTGCCGGGAAGGCTAACAAAATGCTCTCCAGGCTGCGTCGGGGGAACAATGCGCATTAATAAATAGGCTTTCGGGAGGGGATGCTCCATAGACACCAGACCCTTGCAGGAGCGTTGTTGTTATGATAGTCGCTATAGCAGCGGGGATGACAATTTGCATGGAGAATCCGCAGAACAGCGTGATTGCCCTGCATGACAAGTTTGTTTGGCTTGTCCGACTCCTTCAGAACCACGGCATAAGAGTACTCTGAAAGCAAGCAACTGTTTTTTTTTTAATGCACGGTTTTGCTTGGTGTACTGTTTTCTGTATGTCTACTACAATGTCTACATGAGACAATTGGTGCCCTTCAAGCCATAAAGTGGAAACAAACTTCGGTAGTGTACTCAGGATTCAAAGTCATGTACTTTACAGATGTGCGCAATAATTATAGCTTCTGTCCCTATTGTTGGAAACCAAGATGTTCAAAGCAAGTTTCTGGATGAGAAAGCATTCTTCTCCTACATGGAAAAGAACCTGGGTATGGAGCATGAGTGAATCCATAGGGGAGCTTGATCTTGGCCCCATGACTGTGGAAGAGCGTGCCACGGAAATTCGCACCACGCGCCAGTATCTTAGAGATGGAAGGGTTTGCTGGACTGGAAATGAAAATCTTCGTGCCACCCAGTGACTTGAAGTAATTTCAGCAAGCTACAAATTTGCATCTCCATCCAACTAGACCCCCTGTTTCCTGTTGTGTGTGATCATTCTAATTTTCATTGTACACTACTCATGTTTCCCTTGTTTTTCTGAACCACAATGCCTCTAGACAGACCCTGTGTCCATACTTGGCAGGGTGTATCCCTATGTCTTCGCGCGGCACGTCGTTGAATTGATTCCCAAGATGCTACGAGAGAGGCCTGCTGCAAAGCTGCCTGCAGTGACGTGCCAGCACTCGAGATGCCTCATGGGGTTTGAAGGTTGTGAATGAGTTGCGGGTGCTGCTGAAAGACTTTCAAAAGTGGACCCAGGGTTGATAGAGGGTGTTATATAGGGCTTGCAGTATAATATGTGTATATATATAGGGCTTATAAGCATTGTTTACCAACGAAGGCGCAGATGTACATAAGTGTATGTTTGGGGTGTAAGAAGGTCACAGTAAGACAGGGCTCTGTAGATTGGAGGGTTGCATGTAATTGGCTTTCTATGCTTGATCAAAATTCAAAAGATCTTTGTAGAGGGTAGCTGAGACAATAAATGTTTTCGGCGACAAGGGCCCTGAAGACTTCATCCATTTTTTGCATGAGCCCTCAAAGGAAAAGTCTATGTAATGTTTATAGAATGCGCGTTTGACACAGGGGAACAGGCCCAAGATGATCAAGAACCCTGTATAGTGCGAAAGCAAGGGAAGAGCATTGGGGCAGTTCAATAAAAGGTTGGTTCCCCTGTTGTCCTGCCAGGAGATAGATATGCCTCTCCCCAAACTTATTTCTCAAGAAATGGAGTATGCTGATCCATCCCACTCCTTTTCGTACAAAATCTTACGAATGTAATCTTAATTGAAGCAATATAACCCCACCAGACAGAAGTGTCCTCATCCCTCTTTCTGGGACATGTATGTTTTCTGCACATGATGTAGCCCAGGTGTCTGGTGCTTCCCTTTTGGAGCAGTGGAACGAGCTGCAGTTTGAAGATTGGGATACTTGCAGTGACTTGAAAGATGTTCTTGCCTATGTTCGCGGATCCAAGCGTTTGCGTATTCCGTTTCTTTGGCGGCCCTTCTTGCCGCGGGAGATCTAAAGTGGCTTGAAGTTCACCTTGTGTGCTGAGTACAGTATTGCATGCAACGTACTTCTGAGGAGCAATTCGAAATTCGAACCTAATTATGGGAGTCTTCAAGGGGACCTGCTTGAAAGGGCTCATGATAGCTTATAAGGGCTCAAATAGGGGTGTAGGCCTGGATTGATTGGGCGAGACATATCATAGGATTCTATATATTACAGGGTCTCTATAGGGGCTATATAGAGAAGCTACACGGTGAAGGGCTGTTTTGTGGACAGGCAGGTATATATGTAGGACCAAACGGAAATTCGCAAGCAAGTCCTCTATAGCACAGTGCCAGTTAGCCTTTATGGACGCAGCGAGGTTGTTCAAGTGCCGGGCAGCCAAGTTTGTATATATAGTGTAGTCTTCATTCCAGGCGCGCATCATATTATACTCCCCATCATTCACACTTTATGTGCGCATCCTGCATCCAGGAGCCCATTTTCATGACTATAAGCAACGGCCCTTGAGAAGCAAACCGCCATGCCTTTATACAAGGTTTGACCTTTATAATCTCCAGCAACATATGATGGAATGCAACTGATCAGGGGCTAGCCCCATATAACACCCTGTATAAGATAATCAATTTTATATGTATAGACTCGATCTATAATGTACAATCCCATATATTATATAAGCCTGATATAGACCCTATTTGTATAACCGCCAAACGCAATAAACACCTCATATGATATATATTCATTTTTGTAATAGGCTGGCTGGTGGATGATGCAGGCAATCTGATTCAACTTGTCCACGCTGCAGGACAAAGTGCAGAAGGAAATGTACATATGTAGATGCTGTCTGGGCATCGGGTTTTGAGAACTTAAGGCAATGGATGCTGGGCGGAAAACCCATGTTATATACCTGCACCTGAATCCATATATGCTGGCTGCTGGGCGAGGAAATCAGAAAGACTTCCGACTTTTAACAACGAGTGGGCAATTTCTAGACTTCAGGTTTATCATGAATTTTAAATCATTTCGGCCGAAAATGGAAGGCGGAAATGCCCGGTCGAAAGGCGGAAATACCCGGTCGAAAGGCGGAAATGCCCGGTCGAGATCTCGGCGGGTTTTTGATTGGGCAAAACCCACAAATCGCCCTTCAGGACTTTCCTGAAGGCTATGTCATGGTTTAGTCTTTGGGCTGCTGTCCAGCACATCACAATGGAATAACACCTGACACTTCAGGATTTAAAGAAAGGACAACCTGCCCTGCAGGATACACAGCATGAAGGCCAAGTTGCCCTTCAGG
>CAJNIZ010036714.1:0-10245 GCA_905231905.1 Symbiodinium pilosum | reverse complement strand
GCCCTTCAGGATAATCATGAAGGCCGAGTTGCCCTTCAGGATAATCATGAAGGCCAAGTTGCCCTTCAGGATAATCATGAAGGCCAAGTTGCCCTTCAGGAAATTCATGAAGTCCAACTTGCTCTTTCGGATTTTGCCTTATATTCTTCTCAGGATTTATTATACTAAGCCGCGCGGTTAGCTTACTCTTATAAAGGTAAGTTCAGTGTGCCCAGCCCAGCCAGTTCAAACTTCATTGGCACATATTTCATATCTCCTACAATTGGGATTGTTGTATATGGCTGCCCTTGCACTTGAACACCCTGCAATCCCCTATAGAAGTCCTTTAGAAGCTGTGTCCTGACGAGGGGCAGGCGCGTGAAGCTCTGCAAAGAGCTGCTTTCTGCCCTGCACTCCTCCAAAAAAGGTGGCTTCTGTGCTGTGATGGTTTGTCCTCTAGCGGGGTATAATGGTAGATGGAGCCAGAAGCTTCCTTTGCAAGCTTGTTCATCACCACAGCGTGTGTGAGCTATACGCTGCGGTTGCAAAAACACTTTCTCCTATATGACTGGAAGCTGAGCGATTTTTTTCCAACACGAAGATGCATAAGATGTGCTAGATTCACCATGGTGCCCACCTGCATGTGCAGTCTTGGTCTGCGCGCTTGAAACATATACGCTCGACTGGGCTTGTTATAGAGCTTTGCGCAGTCTAACCTACTGGATGCTGGTTATATGTGTCACAGGGCCTTTGAACCTGAATTATAAGTATATATATATGGATCGCTTTTGTGTATGAAGTGTGGTTTCTTCGTTCTCTGTTTCGTATAGTTGTCCTTCCCCCAGAGATGGCGATGGCCACACGAGCCATGGAGTCCAAGTGCTTTAGCACTTCAACCCTTGAAGATGGCGTAGAAGCTGTTGCAGAACACCCTTGGCTAACAGTACCGTCTGGGGACGTAGCTGCTATGAAGGAAGAAATGCGCAAGTTGCAGGACATGTTTGTTCACGCTCATGTTTTGGGAAGTGGGCTTATAATAACCTTATATAACATATCCTATGGTGTGTATATTGCAGGACATGAAAGCCAGACTACTTGCGCAAGAAGCCCAAGTGGAGTCCGAAGAGCTTCTTGCTCCGATCCCCGAGCAACCCAAGCCACACGTGTGTGATGACGCAAACGATGATGACGACATGGGATTGGATGACCAGGCTTTGAAGGAGGTACGCATGGTTTTGCGCTGTTTCCCTTAAAAACCGAAATCATGTATAGAAGCCTATATAGCACGAAATCAAAAATGCCATGAAATTTGTATCTATCCCCTTGCATGGAACAGGCCCTTCTCAGATCTTGCTCTACAGCCACAACGGTCCCTGCAAGCAACTACGGTGAGGGTGCTCCTGAAGTCCCGCTCGAGGTGTCTTGAGTGCTATATATATATATTATAATACCATATCGCTGTCCCTGCCTGTTGATTGGCAAGCCCAGCTTGCAGTTTCACCCTCATAGTTTCATTGCCAAATTTGCTGAGGAGGAGCCCGGCAGCCCAAAGCGTTGGGTCATGGACCTCTTGGACTTCGATCCCTATAGCGATGAGTTGCCCAGCCCAAGTTCCCATGGTGTACTGACGGATGCCTACATGGATGAGAAGGCTAGCCCGGATGACACGTCCTCTACTAGATCCCCGGCGCCAACAAGTACTATGTATCCGCGGGATGCTTCCTCGTCGGACGATAGTCCCCAACCCCCTGGCGCAGACTCACGTGATAGCCAAACCGCGTCCCCCTCGCTATCCACAAATGTGGCAAAGGCGCTTGATGAGTTGTCCCGCCAGTCTGCCATGAAACGGCTTGGCAGGTTGATGAGGCCACGTGTTGATGGCTCGTTGCTGGTGCCCAAGGAGTTGGTGGATCAGTACAAGGACCCCAACACCAAAGAAAAGGTCATTGCGGAGTTCATCGGTTGTGGTGGCGTGAAGGATCCGAAGCCTCAACCTGCAATGAGCCCACTACAATATAGATGAGCCGAGGGGCCTTCATTTTACGTGTAGTGGTATATATAGATTAATCATAGGCTTTATATGCATATATATAGTAATGGCCCACATCCTGATTGAATTTGCCAGTTTTAATTTTGCAGGAGAAGTTTGTGGAGAAGACCCTCAAACGAATCCGTCGCCGAGAAACTGAAAAGGAGCTTTGGGTTGAGGGCGAGTTCGTGACGGAGCAGGAGATGGCTGAAGAACTCCATCTGAGCCCTCCAAGGATTGCGGCGATAAAGGAGGAGTGCCAGAAGCATAAAGGCCACGTCAGGCCCATCAGCACTAATAGCAGCGAGAGTGATAGAGTGAGCCTCATGACATATATCCCTATAGTAAGCCCTATATAACCATAAGCCCTAAACCCTAAACCCTGAGATTTTGGGTAAGAGAGAGAGAGAGAGAGAGTGCGAGGGAGAGAGAGGGGCCTCGAAAACGAGAGAGAGAAGGGGAGACTCAAAATGGGAGGAGCGAGGGGGCTCAAAAAGGGCAGGTGGAGAAAGGGGCCAATGTGGGAATTTGGGTGTGAGAGATATATGAGAAAGAGAAATAGAGGTGTGTGCGTGTGTCTGTGTGTGAGTGGGAGGGAGAGTCAGATTGATTATCTAAAAAACATATGTAAATATTTAGTATAGGGGCAGTATAGTATTAATTGCTTGTACTCGTACTCGTATATACAAGTATATATCTTTATTTACCTATATGTATGGAGGTGTTTATAAGCCATTAGAGCCCAATGTGCTCGTTGCGTTTGTTTCACATGAAGGTACTTACAATTCAAATGTGGATGCGTGTTATACAATAGTGTGCTCCTCAACCCTGATTGAAGAACCCGAATTTTAAGAGATCATGCAAAACATGTTCGTGCAAACTGGCTGCCGCACTGGCTGCCCTTGCGGGTACAAACTATATTGAGATCAGCAGCAGCAGCGTCAGCAGCAGCGTCAGCAGCAGTGTCAGCAGCAGTGTCAGCAGCGCTGGCAGCAGCGCTGGCAGCAGCGCTGGCAGCAGCGCGAGCAGCAGCAGTACCAGCAGGAGCGGCAGCAGCAGTAGCAGCAGCAAAAACAGCATAGCAGCAGCATTATAGCACTATAGCATTATAGCAGCAGCAACAACAGCAGCACCAGCAACATCGGCAGCAGCAGCAACAACAACTACAGCAACAACAGCAGCAGCATCATCAGCAGCATGCACTGCGGAAACAACTACTGCAGCACGCAACGCTGATCTAGATATACCTGGCCCCATGGCTCCCACTGTCCATATATTTATATATATATATATCCCCAGTGACTCTGAAAGAGTTTTATGCATGTAAATGCAGGCGTGACAAGTATGAGAAGCACGTGAAGCTTTATTGGATGGAAAAGAAAATGGCGGGTCGTATGCTGACCCTTGGTATAAACGGATCTGCGCAGACGAAACAACAAGTAAACAAAACAAAACTTATATCTCAGGAAGCGCAAGCACGAGATCCTTGAAGAGGAGGATTCCGATGTTGATGGCAGTGATGCAGAGAACGCCTTCTCTTCCAACCTCGAGCTCAGCGGCGATGTCTGGGATCTGGGAGATGATTTCGTGGCCCAAGGCTAGTTTCTTTTGATCACATGCGCGGTTAAAGTGTCATAGGGCCTGGTATAGGATCTCTTGAGGAATGGTTCAATAGTTCTAGTGTATGGGCGGGTACATTTTCGCAGGAAAGGCTACAGCAAGGTCTAATGGGGACCTAATATACATGTGTGGGGCAGTGCTTCGACTTTCAAAGATTGCATTTGTGGCTTCTGGGAGTCACAATTGACTTTAACTGATGAGCTCTTATTGTCTTATGGGGCTTATAAGCGTATACATGTATGTGCCTCAAAGTGAGCAAGCAACTTAAGCTGACATCATCAGCTTGCTTGGTCTGTGGAGTAAACTAGTACCATCTGCTTCCAGGCAGTCCGGAGGATGTGAAGCTGGCAGACCAGAAGTCCAGTATCAAGCGAGACTTGAAGGCTGTGATGTGGCCTGAGATGGATTGTGATGCGTTACCGAGCTCCTATCTCTTGAAAGTCCTGCAAGCGGTGGAGAAGTGGGATGTGAAGCTGGGAGCGGTGATGGATGCGGTGAAAGGGGAGACGTCTGACAAATGTGTCGCGTTACTTGTTCTGTTTTCCAATACCACAATCGGAAGCTAGTATGGCTTGTTCCCCTTTATCTTGTTTGTTTATAAATGAAGATGATTGAGGCTGACGTCCAGGGCCATGGATATGTCGCAAGCCTTGCAAGGGCTCATCAAGGACATGGAGACTATTCAGGCGGCTGGTGTGTCTGCTGGATACACTGATCTGCCCTTCAGCGGAAAGAAGCCTGTGTGGACTCTGCAGTCCTAGTGGTCCTTCCCCAGCTCCCCCTGGAACCTTCTATAAGCTCATGCTATGACCTCCAGGAGTGTACACTGTCATTGTCTATAAATTACCTGTGTCAGCCCGACCCATACCTACACCTACTTAAGCCCTTTGAACTCCCCGATCTGCACTCCCCAATCTTCTATCGCCGAGGCAGCAGAAGGAGTTCAAGAACAAGTTTGACGAAGCCAGGGCCAAGCTCTCCGGCTGAGAACCTGGATTTAGAGAAGGGCTAGCTTTGAATAAGCATTTTAGACTTAGCTTAGTGTGAGGGCTTATTTATGCCGAGGCAAGGGTTTGGGTTTGATGGGTTTATGAATATATAAAAAGTGTATACATATATATATATATATATGGTTATATGGGGCTTGGCAGGGTATATGGGGTTTGCAAGTTTGACCCTGGGTTCCCTGATAAGCTATGCATGTGTACTTATGGCCATGGGCCATGGGGCTCACGAGTGCACAATGCGAACGCCTTGCAGGGTGTTTTCTGTTTGCTGTATATACAGCAGTGCTGCTAACTTTGGGCCTCATACCTGTTTATGCTTGTAGCTGTGATGTGGAGTTATAATAACTTCAAGTCGGAAGCATATGAGATTGTTTTATAATTTGGGCGCGTCCTCTAGGTTATGGGAATCCAAGAAGGTAGCAGGAAGTTGATATACAGTTGGGGCTATATACAAGACTCTACACAAAGGATTTGAGATGCTATCAGGTGTAGACACATGGTCCTGCTTTCAGTAGGCTCACATGGGCCCGCGGGCTCCTATAAGTTCACACCCTTCAACCCCAAATTGCTCACTGGTGCTCAGTAGGGAAAGGAGGAATTAAAGGGCTATAGGCTATAGGGATCATATAGTATCAGGGCCTGAAGTATCTAAAGCAGTATATGCCTCGTATCTATATATTATTGGGATTCCTTTTTCCTACTAAGCCCATAGATAGCATATAATTCTATGTATGGTTGTGTGCCCCAACCTTACTCTTGCAGAAAATGGGTGAGGAGAGCAGCTATATCATTTAGTTCGAGGCTGCTCCGACATAAGCCTGAAAGACCTTTTTATGTTTCGTCCAATGGGTTTGTGCAGGTAGAAATACAGGATTATATGGAACAAGAGGTTTATATCCATATACCCACTTTATGCCAAGAGCATCTGGCGACTGCATGATGTCGTTCCACTTTCGGCACCTCTGGTAGCTATCGCGGCGATGTTTTTAAATTCAACGATCACATATGGGTTTCAGGCTTGGACTTGGGGGTTGGGGCGGGGTAATGTTTTGCAGGTTCAGGTGCAGGTTGTTCGATTATTTTTCGGGCGATAGGTATCCCGTTGCAAGGAACAGGTGTTTGCCCCCCTTGTTCAGGTACGAAGGATTGATTACAGAAGATAGCACATGGAGTTCTATAGGCAGCCCCCTTGCAACTACTTGTTTCTACTAGATGAATTAAGGCCCAGCCACTCAATGAGTGCACACCCTGCTATGGCTCGAAGATTTTTGCCTATAATCTCCCTATAAGGCTATATAAACAAGAATTGGGGGTTACAGGTTAGGGTTTGAATGCGTGGCTGAGCCAACTTCAAAGCTGTCAAGCATACTGAAACGTACATGAACTCTCAGTTTGAGGAAGTATAGTGTGCAGTCCATATACCACGCGCTTGGGCTGTTGAAGTACATGAAGAATATCCACTTATAAGCCACCCCCCAAAAATGTTCCAATAATCTTGCCCTGGCAGCCTGGCAACTGCAGAAAGATAACCCCAACCTCGTAACCCCATAGGGCAGATACACGTATTGTATCGTATATCTCCCTCTTAAATTTAGCCTATAAGTCCGAACCTTGCCAAGTGTGAAACGTCCAGGTGCACAGAATCCATGAGTTTGTGTGGCCGCGCGCAGCCCATCTTGGCGAAGATGAAGGCAGATCGCAAGAAGGCGGCAAAGCTGAAATCCGAGCCTGAGGAGTGAGGATGCTAAGCTAGTGGTTTGGGTTGTTTCGTCCGCGAAGCTGTAATTAAAAGGGGATGGCTGGCCTTTGTGTGTGAAAGTGTATATAGCAACCTCGAGATACACACAAAGTCAGCATGTAGGTCCTCTGCTTTTGATGAATTTGCCATGTGCAAAATTATGAAGCTGCAGCTGTGAAGCATTGCCACAGCCCGCAGCTGCCCGCATGCCTTAGAGCATCGGCGAGCTTTTCACAGAGTGTTGCAGCTTTGATTTTCGTGGAGCTTAAACGCTTTGTTTTCGGCTGCATGCCAATTATCTCTTTGACGAGCGTAAATTTGCGGGATTGCGATTCGCTGGAAACTTGCTAAAACAGTGCCCATGGCAGTGGAACCATGTGCTATAGGAGCAACGCCGAGTCTTGAGACTCCTATTCCAGAGTTGTCACTTGCACAACCACAGGTACAAAGCCGACCCCAATCCTCGAGCGCTTGGTGGATGATATCGCGAATGGAGTGCCATGGTCATTCTGATCCCACGGTATATGCGTATAGATAGAATTTTAGGGACCGAGGATTTAAGTGGGCAGGGTTCAGAGACTGCGGGCCGTTTGTGTGGATTACTGTTGATAATCTAGGTTTAAATATACAAAAATACAGGTTTTTATAGGGGGCCTGGGGCTTCACAACATTTCTCGTTTGAACGCTTGTGGCGGGTCCCGCGGTGTCCAACATTATAAGTTTGGTGTAAGAAAACAACTATGCAGGATGGTTGACAGGTTTAATAGTTGGGGAGGTGATCTTGGACAGGAAGCTTCACAACGATGAGCGGGCCTTGGGTTTGAATAGGCGGTCCAGGGGACTCATAATACTATACAGGTAAATGGGATATTATATTAATTATGTATAGATAAATAGGGGAAGATGTGATCTATGCATGACGTTTGATTGGTACGCTGGCTGTAGGCGGGGCGTTGGACGAACAGCGTCTACATAGGTTCTTGAAGCATACTCGGGCCTCACAAGTGGTTTCAAGGATAGGGCCGTGTAGGGGAAGGAAATTAGATGATCTTGGGCTCTGTGTGGCACACACGCGCAAGAACCCTTATTACAACAAACATCAGAAATGAGCTAAGCCCTTCAAGATCCCCATGTATGTGCCCCAAGTCGCCCCTTCAAATGCCATGCCAAGTAGTTAGCCAATACTCTTTCTAATTTTGGACAGCCTGGCATACCTGGTTTCTAAGGGTCCTCTTTGTACACCAGTGTTGAAGGGAGATAAATACGTACAGGGTACATTATAACAATTAAGATCCTTATATATATATACCCCATATTCTATTACTATAAGGGGGACCTATTCGGAACTTTTGCCAGTAGAGGATTCCAAGCAGAAGCCTGACGAAAGCTGCATGAATGCTGTAAACCCCAGAAAACCCACTTTACGATATATGCACCCGGGGCCCTAAGCTACCCTGAAGTAGCTCTATAAACCTCATTAACCCTAAGCCCTTGTACTGCCCAAGCTCCGGTTGTGTTCCGCCCAGGCCCCAGCCAACAAGCTGACGCAGCATTGCCGGGCAATGGTAGAACAAGATGGACCTGCGGCATCAAGGGAGAGGTTAGGCGGCTTCCTGGCTCAAACTGATGACAATGCAAGCAGGAGTCTGGCCCGACTGGATGTGAAATACAGTTTCAGCTTGAAAGTGCCCATCTCGCATTTCACATACACAGAGAATGGTTCCACTGTTACGCTGCCTTTCTTGAAGCCATCAGATTACATACAGCTTCTGATGGCTCAGTACCCATTCTTGTGTTTGGGTGGGCTCATGCCAGGTGATGAGTCTGAGGTGCTGTTAGCCAAATTCTGGGAACTGTACAAGGGTGAGCAGGACTCGCATGCCGTGTATGGGAAACCCTCCCGGCGTCTGAAAAACACAATCCCGCTTTATCTGCATGGAGACGGTGGGAGAACTGCGAAGAAACAGCCTTTGGAAGTGATCTCCTTTGAGCCGGTACTTGGTTTGGATACAGCTCTGAAGACTTCTTCAACTTGCAAGTGCCGGGAGCCAATGCAAGTGGGCTCTGCAAATCTTTGTGACCCGGAAGCGCAGCGGCTGAATTGCAAGCACAATTCCTCTTTAACTCGTTTCCTGCTATGCGCATACCCCTCGAAGAAGTACCCAAAGTTCAAAGGCCTTCTCATCGCGATGCACAAGGTCATATCGGACAACCTTGGAGAGGTCTGCCATCATGGTTTTTTTGTGAATGGGCGGCGTTGGTACGTAGCATGTCTTGGCTACAAGGGGGATATGGAATACCACACCAAATTTGGGGAGCTCTCGCGATCATATCAAAACGTTGGCCACAAGTACGAGCACGCGTGCTGCCACGAATGCGACGCAGGATCGCCCGGCACACCGTTTGAGGATATATCGGTTACTGCCCTTTGGACACGCACATGCTGCAGCGTGTTTCCATGGAGAAGCACACCCCCCTTCGCTGCGATTCCCTTTGAAGACTGGCGCAGCCCTCCTTCAAGGGCTCCCCTTTTTTATCGCCGAGACCCATTCCATATATTTCGGCACGGTGCCTGGGGCCTGCATTTCGAAACATGGGCATTTTCTTATGAAAGAGTCCAAAAGGGCGTACGAAGGCTATAGTAGTTTTCCGTGTACGCGCACGCAGTTGGAACAACATTGAATTGTTGCTTTTGGGGATGGAGGCCACGAACCCTATTTAATTAAACTCTGAACCAAAACCTATAGGGTTGTAGAAACCCTGAGTGGCGTTTAAAACAACTGGGGGTTTCGCATACGCAGTGAGGATTCTGATGTATTTGTATTAGGTTTCATGCGGGGCCCCTATTTAATGGAATGTCTTATAAGAGTGCCTACTATATAGCCCTTGAAACAATTTTGTTTTGAATTTCTTGTGACCCTATACTATAGAAGTACCTGCAACCCCGTTTCTGGAAACCTCTTCAGGCGCGGAAGCTTTGTGAGCAGCCAACTCCGCTTATGAAACGAAATCCCCGAATAAAGGCCCCGTACATGTACACCCACAAGCCCCTGCAATGGCTGCTGGAGCCCAGAATCTAAAATCATTTCTTTGGGAGGTCCATGCGGCTGGGACCCATGGTAAGTGTGTATGCAAGTGACTGGCCCTCGAAAGACCTGCAAGGTCATATTGTAAGAATCGAATCGCTGCTTTGTTAGTAGGAGAGGCTTTATGGTGGATCCTGCATACAAAGCCATGCGCTGCAAGTATGGCAATGTGCACATTCACTGCTATGTTCTACATGTACTTATAAACTAGTGCCACTAAATCGCCACCACTTTTTTTTGCGCTATAAGACTGTATATGCAATGTTGGTGAGGATGATGGTGAAGGTGATAACATTTGCGACCACCAAGTACTACACGCGATTATATGGGGATATGCAATATTGTTATAGACTTATATAACTATTATACGTTCACGCTACTGTGGCCATGGCTGAAAATGCATATATGTCATATGATAGTATCACAAAGTTGCACTACTATTTCAGCTGTACTACTGCTACTGCTACTGCTATACTGCTACTACTCCTCCTCCTACTACTACTGCTCCCCCTGCTACTACTACTACTACTACTACTACTAGAACTACTACTACTACTACTACTACTACTATTCCTACTGCAACAATATGACTACTACTACATCATAGTAGTAGTAACAGCAGCAGCAGCAGCAGCAGCAGCAGTAGCAGTAGTAGTAGTAGTAGTAGTAGTAGTAGCAGTAGTAGTACTAGTAGCAGTAGTAGTAGTAGTAGTAATAGTAGTAGTAGTAGTATAGTAGTATAGTAGTTCTTGTTGTAGTAGTAGTACTAGTACTAGAACTAGTAGT
>CAJNIZ010036703.1:31201-67500 GCA_905231905.1 Symbiodinium pilosum | reverse complement strand
GCAGTATCGAGCCAAACCTTTGAAAGAAAAAAGGTGGAGCCAAACCTTTGAAAAAAAAACACCCGCCCAAAAAAGATCACGGAGACAGTCAACAGATAAAGCTGCGATTCGCAACATGCTGGACACGCTCTTTGTGCGCGGGAAATTTGTAGATAACTATTTTAGTCAGCGCGCAGAAGCTATTACTACTAGTTCTTATATAGTAGCAGTAATTGTATTACTACTAGTAGTAATAATAGTAGTAGTAATACTAGTAGTAGGTATAGTATTGGCAAAGGTAGTAATAGTAATAATGGTAGTAATAGTAAGAGTAATAATAGTAGTAGTAATAGTAATACTAATAATAGAAGTAAGAATAAAAATAATAGTAATAGTAATAGTCATAGTCATAGTAGTAGTAATAGTAATAGTAATAATAATAGTAATACAAAAAATAATGTATTACTATTATTATTATTACTATTATTAATTGTAATAGTAATAGATAGTAATAGTAATAGTAATAATAATAGTACTAGTAATAGTAATAGTAACAGTAATAGTAATAGTAATAGTAATAGTAATCGTAATAGTAATGGTCATAGTAATAGTAATAATAGTAGTAAGAGTAGCAATAATAGTAATAGTAATATTAATAGTAATAGTAATAGTAATAGTAATAGTAATAGTAATAGTAATATTAATAGTAATAGTAACAGTAATAGTATTAGTAATTGTAATAATTTTTGTAATAGTAATAATACTAGTAATAATACTAGTAGTAGTAATAGACTTGATGTCTCTTGCCTTGCATCTCCTGTGCAACAGCCTTTCTCTCTTTACATATTCCCTGTTGCTCTAATCGAAACGGCTCTCTTCTTCTGTCGCTCTCTGTGGCTTTGATTGACTTGCTCGGTTCCTGAGCTAGGTTGTGACTACTGGCTCTCCTTGCACCATTGCAGCTGCTCAGGACTGGGACGTGTGCAACATGAGGCCGGGGACTCAACAAGCTTGGTGATGCTATGCCGCTTGTCTTGTCCCGTGCCGTAAGCACTGTCTTCTTGACTGCTTGTGGCTTCTCTTTCCTTCTCTTGCACCATCATGTCCGTGCAACAGCATTTCCTTTCTGACATACTCGCTGGTATACACTTCCTGAATTCTGATTTGGAGTCAGCAATGAACCCAGGTGGGGTGGAGTGAGCATTTACATGTCTGCCTCAGGAAGTCTTTAGCTGGCTGTGACCTACTTGCACTCTTGTCCTCTCTGGGTTAACTGTTCTTCTTCAGTTGCAGATGAGTGCTGTGCTTGCGTTCCATGAGGAAGTGACCTGGGCTCTTCTTGTCTGTTGCCTGACAGCATTGGCTAACAACCTCTTTTGGGGCGGAGCTGGTACTGTCTTGAGCTCTGTGCGTGGTTGTGTGAGTTCGGTCGGCAAACTGGGATGTGAAGATCTTGGAATGTAAGTTCCGTCCTCGGACGGGGCCATGATGATCCCCTTTCTGACCCGGTTTGTTGATTGACGCTGACTGATGAGGGCACAGGATGATATAGATCTTTCTGGAGTGAATGCATGGAGACATCGCTCCTCTTTACAGATCTTAGTCCCTTGGCGTCTGCAGTGCGAGATCACGCAATCATTCTGGTGACAGGCGTGTAGTTCTTCTTGCCTTGCATAGGTGCTGTCTGCTTGATGGAGTTCATGTAATTTTCACGCATTGCCCCGACTGTTTGCAGAATTGCTGTGAGCTGACGGATCATGCTTGGAATTGCATCATACCTGGACTTCGAAGGCTTCGAAGGTACCTGAGCGAAGACTGTAGTTTCACTTGCGCCTCAATATGGGGAGTTGACAAGTATGGAGATGTGCGGTGCGATAGTGCGCTAGCGAAAAAGATGGAGCCCAAGCCCCAGCTTTAGTTCCCTGAACGCAACCCTTATTCACACGGAGGGGGATCTCGGGGCAGGGCTGCAACCTCCCGCAGGGACAGGGTTGCTTTGAGTCACTACAGTGGGGGCGAAACGGATGGTCAGAGAAGAAAACTACACTCAGAGCAACCCAAGAAAAAAGGAGAGTGCTACTCGTGTGTTTGTGTGGTAGGTCTTGGACAGGAGCAGTGCAACCACTCAGAACACTAAGAGTTTTTCTTTTCTTGTGTGTTTCGTTGTGTGTTGTGAATCTCATGCCGCACCGCTGCCGCTACTGCTCCTAGGCCAAGGCTGTTAGCCCACTACAAGCCTTTGGTAGCTCGCTTTCTATGTAACAGAAATTTTGACTTGCCCTCCCATATCCCCTTGTTAAGCCCATGCCCAAGCCTTTTGTGCCAATGAAGACGCTACGACCGATCCAGCCTCGGCTTGTTTCACCAGCCTGTCAGCCCGCAAGTGCCTGCCAGCCCGCTGTCTGAGGGAGCTTTGAGGAACCGGACTGTCCAGTCTTAGCTGTCGCTTCGGCCTTACTCAGGAGTGTTAGCAATAGCCTGCTGGCTGTGCACTCGCCAAGGCTCGCCAGCCAACTCACTTCAGCCCTCGCAGGGTCCGCAAAGCTTGTGCATTGCGCACAAACAGAAGCCTGGCCTTGCTTAGGTCAGCCGAGCCCGCTGCGCTGGATTCCTACCATTCTTTTTCACAAAGCCCAAACCTCAGTTTGGCCCAGAAGCCTTTTCTGGTTTCAAGTCGTAGCTTTCTCACAGGTGGCGAAACAGATGGCCAGAGAAGCTTGAGAGGCCTTCCTGCCTCCAATCCTTCTGAAAGGTACACTCAGAGCAACCCAAGAAAAAAGGAGAGTGCTACTCGTGTGCTTGTGTGGTAGGTCTTGGACAGGAGCAGTGCAATCACGCAGAACCAATTTGTTCAACATGCTTGTTATATTTCATTGTGGACGTGCACGTTGTCTTCCGCAGCATGTTCCGACACTTGTGCTGGTGAGTGCTAGGAAATTTTTTCTCCCAGCCCAACCCCCTTTCTTGATGCGGGAAAATCTGAAGTTGGGCGCTTCGCCTCAAGATTTTGGACTAATTTGTTATGCACTTTACGACCGGATATGTGCCGAACCCAGCCGTCGTGTTTGCCTCAAGTGCGGACTAATCCCCACTGTCGAGGAGAAAGTGTTGTCCGATTGATTTGAATTGTTTTCATGTTTGATGTATATAGTTTTTTTTTTGATTTGAGTGCTCATTATTTGTTTGGTGATGCAAGCAGTCCCGTGTTGAGTGAAGAAAGTATGTATGTTTTACCTATTTTTACATGCATCGGAAGGGTCACAACGAAGGGTAGCATCAAGACTACCCTACGGCCCACGCGCCATGGCTTGTCACTGGGATGTGCATGCTTGGTGAGAGAACACACTTTGGTGCCCGTATTAGCCCTTGTAGCATCCCCGTGTTTAAAACCATAAAACCTAATTTTATGGGGCTTCCCAAACCTGCCCTCGTCCGCTTACAGCTGATACCTCTTCGGCGCGCTCTTCTTCCGGGATCTCCTCGTCGCATGGGGGCTCCCTCCACAGGCAAAGCCTGGCGTTTGCGTCTTTCCCAAAATTTGAGATTTTGGCAGCTGTCAATGTTTCAAGCTATGAGCGCTCATGTTTTTCGAGTGTAAACATGAGGATTCCGATTGGAGGGAAGTTGAGGCATCATATTTGGGTTTGAGTTTGTTGGCTGCAGTGTTTTGCAATTTTATAGGATTTATGGATGGGTGGGCGGATCAATGGATTGTTGAATGGGTGAATGAATGAAGTGTTTGTCATGTTTGTTTCGTTTTCTCAGTTTCTTGCGCTAGCTGTACTTTGAGCTTTCGATTTCTGCCATTTTAGATGTTCAGACGGCTAGCGCAGACATATGCTCGAGTGGATGTGGGTGCATTGCATATGACTGACCGTGTGAAGCATCTGCTGGTGTTCTGAAGGCATTTGGATCAAATATGTGATAAACCCAACGTTGCAGCAAAGCGCTTTTATGTGATGTTACGGGGCCGCGTCTCCAGTATCATCACTCCACGCTTGGCAGCCCAGGATTGACATTGAGCGGTTCCTTCCATGTGCTGGACCACTAGTTCCATACGGGGGACTCATTGGCTTGAATCGCCTGCCAGCAGTGACAGTTGAACTGCTTCGCAAGACTAACCATAGGGCAGCCACCCAGATCCGTACAGGTCATGTGTAGAGTTTCTTTGGCGGCGCCATGGCGGCTGAGAGCATTGAGGTGGACGAGCTCCAGGCCATCAGCAGCCTTCGCAAGGTTATGGGTTCTGCCCATTTACACATTGCATGCCTCAACACGGTTTTTTTCAAAATTTATGCAAATCCTTGATTTCGCCTGAGCGTCGGCCCACTCGGGATGAGGTTCTCAACGTTCCGTCCACCAAGCGACGCGCATCCGTTCGAAGGCAGGCCACATGTGGTGAGAGAGTCTTGAGAGGCGGGTGTGCATGTTGCAAGACGTCCTTCGTGCAAGTCCAGTTGCGGACACAGGCAGTCAACGCAGTTGGAGCAAGATGCTGAGAGATATAGATTTTGTATAGCATTGCAGCCTTCCAGGTTTTTGTCAGCCAAACGCGCAAAAATTGCTCATAAGATTTTTGCAGAGTTTTCAGAAGTGCGGCTCAGGCCAAAGCCTCCAAAAGCAAAGAGGCCGGAAATGGTGTCCCGCAGGCATGAGACAACCAACCGAGATGTGCCAGCATGCTGGGTTGCACGCTGCGTTTGTGTAGATTTTCGCAACATGCCCGCAGGCATTCTTCCATTGCAGTGCCTGCAGCTAAGGGGAGTTCAAAGTCAACTGTATAGCGTTCTGCCGAACGTCGCCGGCAGCGTGTGCTTGTAGCGTGACGGTCGCATCTTCAGGTCTGGTAAAGACGCTGCAGAGGCCGTCCGTGCATGAGTTGCGCATTGACAAATTGCGCTGTTTTCATTCATTTTCCCTGCAGGGACGCCGAAAGTCTTTGTTGGCTCGCAGATCTTCCCTTGGGTTTCGACCTCAGACACATGATGGGGTTTCTTGAGATGACTCGTTTTTTGGGGGGCATGGAGTTCCGTGGGCTGGTAAAGTGGATCCGAGTATGAGAAATGCCCCCGTCATGGCATTTGAAGGAAGGCTGCTGCATATGATATTATTGTGCGCAGTCGAAGACTGAAACATGGTTCCTACCACACTGACGCAGGCAAGCTGGCTTGCCGGGATCACGGAGCTGTTGTGAATGCTTCAGCTAGGTCTGAATTCGTTCCAACCAAGGTCTAGCGATGTTCAGGCCAAACCAGTGCCTGACTCCCAGACGAGCTTCAGCCTCGTGCTTGCTGGTTGCCGGCTCGGATTCAAATTGGGTGCTCGGAGCCAGGCAGCGGCGGATGTCGTTGAGCAGTTTCGGTGATCGTCTGAGATTCCCTCGCTGAGACGGACAAGTGTAGCAAGAGTTCCAAGATGTGCTACACCTGAGGCCTTAGCCAGCCAGCACATGAAATTGATGTGCTGGGGCCGCAGGCTGTGTTGCAGCATGATGGTGCAATCTTGCATCGCTAGTGACTAGTGGACAGCACTCTCAGGTCTGACAGCCCGAGTTCACCCAGTCCGATGATGCGACGGAAGTCCATGAAGCGGAGGCAGATACTGTAGTTCGTACCAGCGCAGAGTCTGTTCACTTGCTTCATGGATTTCAGGGATCTCGCACAGCGCTGTGTCGCGGACCTTTCTCGATCTGCCAGGGCATCTGCAAGCGCAATTGCCAACGTGCGGAGGGCGTCCTTCTCTGGCTCGGCTGCAGACACGATCTCTCAGGCGGGGGACAACCCCTTCACTTGGCGTGAGCTGCCATGAGTCTTATGCAATGTAATGAGGCATTTTCTAAAAACGGAGAATGCTGTGCAGGATTTGTACTTCGTACTCGTTGCCTTTCCAGTGGCTTGCAACCAATGACAGCGCTTGGCCATGAACGCCTTTACTACTGTCAGGCACGCATGGCAGTCCGAAGGCAGTCACCTCAGATGTCAGTCTGGGCTGTGCTTATTGTTGGGCATGGTCCGAGTCGATGTCCCGCCAGAAAGTTCCCAACGAGCAGCCCTGCCAACCTTCATTGAGGATGTCTCAAGCCCAGCTACACGGATCAGCCAAGTTCTCAGCTTTGTGGTCGGCTCATAACTGCTAGTTGCTTGGTCTTCAGAAATTTCGCAACAAGACTTAGCAGAAACATGTCTTGTTTTATGATGGGTCAGCAACCAGATCCGAGGGTGGCCTTAGCCCACGATCTGCGGACAAAGGCGGGGTCAGAAGTTCGCAGCCTTGATCGTGTTGGTTTCGTGATATCCTATGAAAGTAGCGCAGTTCTGATAGGCAAGGAGTAAGAACAGATTCCAGTTTCTTTGACATGCGCGTTTCAACGAAGGTGTGGCAGAGGAACAGCGGAGACAATCTTTGAAGCGGGCTGTTTGGGCCTCATTCAGAAGTTGTCAAGCAAAATTTCCAGCTGTCATTTTGTCATCAAAAACCTCGACAATGTCGCAATTCCATGGTTGAATCAGTTTTCTAGCAATTATTTTGTTGATTAGGTATAGAACGAAGCCTCAGATGGGTAGATTGCTTGTTGAGATGGCGTGCTTTTCCGTGCTTAGATAAAATCGGAGCTCGCCCACAGCAATGAAGATCCGTGTTGGTAAAGCAAAAGCAAAAGTTACAAATTTACGTCAGAGATTAAGCTCAGGCAACTACCCCGACAGCGTTGCCTCCCGAGACGATTAACTTGGCACCCTCGGAGGCTCACATTGTTGCGTATACATTAAACTCACATTACATTCTTGGTTGTCTAGCTTGGATTAGTCATGCACGCTGTGACGCGTAATGTTGTGACAAGCTTTCAATGGTATGTTTCACAGAGTCAGGAGTTGCAAATGCTTGGCGGCCAGGCACTGACAGGCGTTCAAGTACGGAAGCCGAGCGACAGGGCAAAGGCCCACTTTTGCAGGAAACTTGCGGACCCAGAATCTAGACCCCAAAATATTACCATCATCATCATCATCATCATCATCATCATCATCAATAGTATCATCATTATGGGGACCCCAAAGGTTAGCCCAGCTGGGTTCAACTGAACCCTAAATGCCTGAACCCTACAGTTGGCCCTCAGCATTGGACTAGCACTGTGCAGGCGGAGGAGCGGGACAGACAAAAAGCGGCACCGAAAATGTCAGAGGCCACGTGCTGCCGGCAAGGCTTTAGGATGCTTTAGGATTGCTGGTCCACATTTTAGAGGCTGGGTTGTGGAGATCAAGGTCTACAATGTTTGCCTGCATGAGTGAGGTGTCATTACATGATGTTGCGTGCTCCCAGCGCAGTTTGCAATCATGAGAATGCCGCAGAACGCGAAGCTTCTGCAACGCACGCGCCTGTTCGGGAAGCTCTCTGACCAGGTGGGATGGAATGCCTGCAGCATGTGTTTTCTTTTGTCAAAAATGATGGGTCCCTTTCTGGCGGTCCGCTTCATCATGATTGCAGGTTTCTGGGGGTATGAGGGGGAACATCCCTCGGATATGCGGAAGAGGGGGTTGCTTGCCCAAAGCTCCTGGATGTCTCGACGGCCCGTGCAATCAAGTTTCGCCATTAATGTATGGCGTGTTTTCAGGGAGGTCGACAGTGAGCAAGTTCTCGGGCCCGTCCTGAATGACCATGTGCCCCGAGAGCTATATACTATTACTATTTTTTTCAGTGATATACAATGATATACAATAACGTCTTATATTGTGTTATAATATACCATATTATTCTATATTCACTAGTCATAGTTTGTTCTGGACCCTTCTGAGTACAGTTTGCAACGTCCTAGAAAGGTTGATTGGGCGGCACACACGTAAATGTCTCAGACGAGTGAAGGCGCTGATTCATCTGGCGGACCACGGGGAGGTGCAGAGGGATTAGGGTTTAGGGCTTTGCGTTATAGTCCCCCTTGAATAGATAGAATATGGGGTATATGGGGATCTGGGTTCAGCCCGAATGACCCAGCCAGGAACAAAAAGCGTTAGAAAGCCTGGACTTATTGAATTGTTTGTCTCGCAGGTGCAAATGAGTTGTGAGCTGCAGGAGCGTGTATGTCGGTTTGGAGAAGTTCTCTATCGCGAGGGTGACAAGCAGAAAACGAATTGGCAAGAACCCCAGCACCTGGTAGTTTCCATAAGTAGGGAGACCCCAACATAGACCCCAAAATGATATATCATTGTCCTTATTATTGGGATCCCCAAAACTGCACCTCTAATTTTGGGAAACCCTCAACCCTAAATAGTAGTTTCCATTTTCTTTGCCATTATCCCTTTTTAACCCCTATATTATCCCTAATTTGGGGAACCCCCCCACATGCTGGTGCTTCATGGTTTGGGTTGGGGTTTAGGGTTTAAGGATGGAGATGTCGTGTGCCTTTCTTCAGGGCGGCGGAGGTGGAATTACAGCAGAAATATGTAAATTTAATATTGGTAATTATTTAGGGCCCTAAACCCTATTCTAATCTAGTAGTTTCCATTTTTCCACTATCCCTTAGAAGTCATGCTTACTCCGCCAAGCTGCGGTGCGAGATGCTACTCTAAAACGTCTTTGCAGTACATATTGTTGTCCAGAATCGCGCGATCCTCTGCCCACATTTTTCGAAAAGATGGTTGCTTCTCCTTGGAAACCTTTTTGAAACGCTCCTTACGGTTCACGAAGACCTGCGCTCTGCTGGCTGAGGCTCGCCATGGTACTGTCGGGGAGGCTTTCCAATCAGATGCACGCGTCGCACCGGCTGGATTTGGAGTAAACTGAGCAAGCTACCTTGAGATAGTGCTGTTTGCTGGTGTTGGCACGGGCATGGCGTCTTACCATTTTTGCCGACAGTGCGTGTAGCCTGCAACCACATGCGATCGAATTACGTGGCCAGGCCTTTTGGTGAGAAGGGAACGATGCCAGATCTTCGAGAAGGCTTTACCATTTGAAAATCTCAGTGATTTCAGCAAATTAGCATCTCAGCCTCTGCTACTGCTATGTACCATTGAGAGTTTCTGAAGCCCCCCAGAGCAGTTGGCTTTTCATCCCCAAGATTCATGGTTGTCTCATTTGTCTAGCTTCCCTTCTTCAGCCTTCAGTCTTTAAAAGGGTCCATCTGCCTGTAGAGTCTTGGGAGGGTACTTTACTGGCCTAATGTTAGAGAGTTCGATGCTTCTCCAGTCATCAAGTTGATGTTTCGATTTCAGTGGCTTGCAACCCCGGATCCTTTGTTTATTATTGATAACCTCAGATACATTTTATGGGGTATTATATGCAGATCAATATGAACATTTTACTTCTAATGTTGATATTGGCTTATCTGACTTTATGAGCCCAAGGTAGTCAGCACATGCCCCCTGACGGTCTGACAGTGTCCAAAGATGGAGGGTTGTCCTGTTTTTCTTGCCACGTGCGCTTGTAGAAAAACGAATGAAGGGTGCTAGCTGCTAGCATTTCCCCCAACTTTGGCAACCTCATTCCCTTCATGTTTAATATGTGATACTGTAACAACACTCGTGACTTATGCTCCATGGTATTTACCCCGGTAGATGCCAAAGACAAACAATCCCGTTTTGCGAGCAAGGCAATGAGGGAATGAAGGTTCAGCAAGAACCATTTTCTCATGTGAGCATGATGCAGTCACGAAGCTTCCGAAACAGTCTTCCGATCTCCTCAAGTATCCGGAACCCTGCGTCCCAAACGCTAAGCCTTCGACTGTTCAGAACGATCTGGCATTATCTTCTATACCTTTAAATACCTACATAAACCTATGTACCGCTATGAGCCATAGATAGCCATAGTCTAAACTCCTAGTATCCCCCTTGATCACCTCTATAGTAGTCCCCTATATAATCCCTGATCCTAACCCCTAAAGCTTCAATCTTAAACCCCATATTTTATAACCCCCTTGAAGGAGCTTAGACTATAGCTCATATACATTCCTCCAGTAGTTTCCATTCTCTTCTCCATTATTACCTGTGTATCCCATATGTATCCCCCTATATATTAGTAGTTTCCATTCTCTTTTCCGTTGTTTCTTATAAATCCCTTATATATCTCCCTATATACTACAGTAGTTTCCATTCTGCCATTATCCCAGTATGACCCCAATATAAAACCGTATAATCCTTACATAATCCTTTAAAAGCTCTACAATTCCTACAGTTTCTATTTTCTTTTCCATAATCCTTATCTAACCCCTATATAACCCCTACAATTCCTACAGTTTCCACTTTCTTTTCCATTATCCCTATATAACCCCAATATATACCCTATAATGCCTATATATACCCTATATAATCCCTGTAGTGCCTATATATACCCTATATAATCCCTGTAGTTTCCATTTTCTTTTCCATTATTCATCCTCTTGGCGCTCAGGGTCTTTGTTTGGTGAGCTCGGAGCTTTGCAAGTCAGCGAGGTTGCTCGGCCAAGGTTATATAATCCCTATATAATCCCTAATATTACCCTAATATAACCCCATTGTAACCCCTATATATAACCCCAATATAACCCTAATATGCTTGGTGGTTGGTAGGGTTTAGGATGTAGTGTTTAGGGCTTATTAGGTAGTGACTTGTAAGTAAGTTAGGGTTTAGGGTTTAGGGTGCTTACCGGTGGTTGGTAGGGAATAAGGAAATACAATTCCTAAATAAATCCTATATAATATATTCCGTGCTAGCCCCCTTAACTTCAGGGGTTTGAGGTTCAGGGTTAAGGTTAAAAGATATTCAGTGGCTACTGCAGGGTTTTGGAGTTGAAGGTCGAAGAAGTGGGTTTTTGAGTGTATGTTGCTGTAGCGACGCGGGCCTGAGGGCAAGTCCTTCTGGTACCCGTTTGCCAGAGAAGTGCTTACAGCATACAACCAGCAGGGCGATATGCAATGTGCAAAGCTGCACGTGTGGATTTGCTCTTCTGCCATGCATCAATCCTTGAAGAGATCTTTACGCTGCTTTGGTCTTGGGCTGTTTACAAGAAGTGGAAATTGTGTTTGTGGTGGCACTTAGCAGCGGCTCTCAAAGAGAAGCCTGCTTTTCCATCCAAAATGCTTGGGACCTTTCAAACGTAAATCCTCATCCTAAGCCCTACCAACCACCAAGCATATTAGGGTTATATTGGAGTTATATATAGGGGTTACATTGGGGTTATATTATTGTTGCGCTTAGTCACCTAAGGCTCGGCATTCGATCATAACTGCCCTGGAAGACTGCAAGGCCGGCATCGGTGGGCACTTTCTGCGCAGGTGTACATACTGTGAACCCAATAGCCTAAGAAGCCTTGCATCACCCTGTGCTGGTAAGGTATGTGTCAAGTCTTAATCATGGAGCCATTATTATGTAGCAAGCCCAGCAACCACCGAGCGTTCATTGTTGTGAGCAATCTTTGCGCACCGGGCGCTGGCTTCCTGCAGCGCACCAGTTTTGGAGAGGCCTGTGAAAAACTTGATGCCTAGACTGGTGCAACTGAAGCGCGTCATTCTGGCAGGTTCTTGTTATGCACTCCGACAAGATCTGGGAGGCCTCTCCTGTGTTGCTGAGTTTTTGAATGTGCGGTCTTGCAATGGTTTTAAAGCAGCTGTGCAGGCAGTGAGTGGAGCGCCAGATGACGTGCAACGTTTATGCCTAAGTTACCAGCGACTCCTTCAACAGCCTCTAACAGCAAATGCAGCTCAGGAATAGAGAGCGAATGTGAGTGCTGGAAGTCTTTCATGCAGTGCGACATCTCGCAAGGACCTCAGATGCCAAGCAAAGCCTTCGAGCACAGAGCAATTTGTGTCCAACGAGGTCGCGATGTCATCCGGAGATCGCGCTTGGAGCTAAGACATTCTTTGCAATGGGCCGACAACACACTGGTCCTGTCGTCACGTCGACATGCTCTTGAAGGAAGCTTCCATCATGTCGGGTCATGTGGCTTATGTTTGATATGCATTTGGATGACATTACAAACTTGAAAGGCAGCAGCTTTGCTGCAGTAGTGGTGATACCTATTGCTGCTAATATTGCCTTGATAGTACATATTTCAGAATAAGAGAGCCTGGCCTTGAGGTATCAGTTCAGGGAAGCCGCTTCCCTACGTAAGCTGGTTCCCGGCGAGGAGCTAATGAAAGCATGCGGAGCTTGATCTAAACATTGCTG
Organism: Symbiodinium pilosum; assembly: GCA_905231905.1. NCBI lineage: Eukaryota > Dinophyceae > Suessiales > Symbiodiniaceae > Symbiodinium > Symbiodinium pilosum. The sequence continues at coordinate 55,392 of CAJNIZ010036703.1, read as the reverse complement.
GGGCCTAGTATGTACAGCTTGTGGTTTGGGATTAAGGGCTCAGGGACTAGAGGGGTTTGCTTGGTGCCTATGGAGCTTGCAGGGTTCCTTGGGTTCTGGCATCGTTGGCTGCTACAAGGTAATTTGCAGGAACAATTTATGTGGATGTCAGGGGCCTAGATTTGGGAAATCTTGCATGCACCTGCGCGGCATGTGTTTTTTTCCATACAAGGCTTGGATAGAAATAGCAATAGTAGAAATATGTGGTCACCGGTCGTGGTAGGACCAAGAGTGAAGAAGAGGATGAAGAGTAGTCATGGTAGTTGTTGCTTTAGCAGAAGAAGGAGGAGTCGCATGCCGAAGTGGAAGATTTTCATCTACTTTGAGTTGTGGTAGTTTCCCAAAAGGACCCCAATATAGACCCCAATATATGATAATCATTCTAATCCTCATTACAAATTTACAAGTACCCTCCCAAAAAAAGGTACCCCTAATTTTGGGAAACCCCCTTGTCAGCAACCTCGCACTGCAGCTCCAAAAGTTGTCAAGAGTCTGTTGAGCTAGTAGGTGCCATACCCTTCAAGCAAAAGCCCCGATTGGAAGACACGCCCACAAGCTAGCCATGCTGAACCATGGTGCAAATTCGCACGTCGCTAGGAGCAAGAGCTTGGAGTCCGGAATCCGCAAAGGCGTGACCTGATGGGATGCTGGACACCCGCGGTGTAAGAAGTCTGAGAGGCAAAGAAGTACGCTTAGCCCTGAACTGGGTGGCCCTCTCCGCAACGCAATGTCATTGGCTCTCGGGCGTAGGAAGGAGTCCAGGGTTTGTCCATGCTTGCGTTTTTCATGATTCGAGGATGTGCCAAAACGGAGTTCCGTGCATATCTGACAGAAAAGAGACCGAGTAGCCGTCATGTTGTTGGTTTTGGCATGTGTTCAATGTGCCGAGGTGTAGCAAGTGTTGGTCTGCTCTGCCAGGCAGCTGTGGGCTGCCGCTGTGATTGAAAGTGGCAAGGGCTGCGTGAAGGAGACGGGAGAGGTGTTCACCTCAGGTGTGGGCAGTTGGGGCTAATGTACTTGAGGGGGTCAGGGGGACTTAGCAATTGTACTGGCTATACTTATACACCGCATAGGCCAGTAAAGCCCACTTATCTCTATTAGTCAGCCATTTGCTAAGCCAGTGACCCTCCAAGAGAAGTTGGTTAAGGAGTTGTGGGTAAGCTTCTTCGGGTTACCTTCGTAGGAGTGTCAGGTCATGAATGACTGCTTTGCTTCCAACTTGTGCTTCTACGTTCAGGTTCTGCGATCGAAGGAAACTGCCAATGTTTCCGCGATGCTCGGCACTGCAAGCTCGCAGACGCTAGTGCGGAAACCTCAGATGAAATCTTCAGCGATGTCTCGAGAGACAGCTTCTTTCTCAGTCTTCTCATCCCCAGATGTTGTCGTGCGACGCTTACTGTTGATACTAAAAATCCGGCGTGACCTTGGTGTGCCATAGTGCCGTAATTTCCAGGGTAGAAGGATGATGTTTGGTATCCACCGTAGGAAAACAATGCATAATCTTCAACCCACCTGAGAAGTCGCTTGTCCAATATCGTGATTAGCCCAAACAGGCAACATGTTTTGAGTGGAAGCCCAAGGCCTGAGGGTGGCAAGCCCTGCCACATTGCAATCTTGGACAGGCATATGGGGCAGTCTGGGTTGCTTTACTACGTCTATCAGCTCTGGTACTTGTAGCAAGGATGGAAGGCACGAACCCTGAAGCATTCTGGCCTGTAGAGTGTCCTTTCTGTACGTTGTCATGGTGCGAGTGTCCAGGGGCAGGGTTGGTGGTGGCATTTTCAATGATAACCTTGCAGCTGGTACAAGGTTGGGACCATGCTGAGAGGTGTTGCCGAATGCATTGCCAGGAAAGCCTTTTGGAAGATCGTCCATGACTTCCCCAAAGAAAGGGAGGCCGGCATATGACTATTCGTAGACAGAAGTGTCTGAGGTTGCTTTAAGACTTCGTTCCCACACACTTCTTTTCCGGTGCTGGCCAAGTGGAGAGCCACTCAAAGGTCCGTGATCCGCTTGTTCACTCAAGTTCCTGACTCCAGGTGTACACCAAGTGGGCTCGGTCGTGCGGCGCTAAGCCACAAAGGATGTCCCGCATACGTAGCGAAGAATTCTTTTGCCCCGAGTCTGCCCGAGCTCAATGAGACCGCACCTCGTAAAAGAAAGTTGGATTCCCGATCCGACAATCTAAAGTCTACATCTGAAGAGTCACCGCAGAGGAGGCAGTATATGGGGAGTATGTAAGCAAAACGTGGGTTCGGCGGATTCTACAGTTGTGCATGGCCGCGAACTCCACACACCTTCTATGACGTCCCAATTTCTTCGCAGTAGTCATGAGACACCGTATCTCCCACCGTGAAACCACCATTCTGTTTGTGTCGTCATCTGCGATTCAAATCACTTGAAGAATACTGAAACCGTATTCCCAGCTCAACCCCCCAGAACCGTTAAAATCACCTCCTGATCCAACATCTCCCAGCGACTAAATTGCTCTCGCGCAACTATGACACTTTTGCCTGCGATTCCCGAGGCCTGGGTCCTGACGAAAAATGTTCGTTATCATGCGGGTTGCGTTTTTCGGGCGCAGTGGATACACATCCCTTTGCCATGACGTCAGTGCAACTTCCTTTGATGCCTTGTGTAAGTCATGCGAGACTCTCAACAGCAAGCAAGGAACACCTGGGTAGTATTTGATTTGAGGATCTTATGGTCTTATGGTCAACCATCAAAAACATGCTACGCACCTGTAACTGTGTGGTGCTTGAGGGAACATGGGGACCTGATGGGGAGTTTCATAAGGATTTCTGGATGGGGATCATGATCTAGGATCAGAAATAGGGATCAAAGAGATAGTTATATGAATCCACTCCCCCACTTCACTTCTCTTTAAAAACAAGTACGTCAGTAAAATCAGACCAAGGCACCTTCCTTCGGCGACTGTGGATATTTCTTGTGTCCCGCGCACTCGCTCAGATTCTCAAACTGGGGGGCCGATATGGAACTTGCAGTATTATAGGGTATGCATTGGGGACATAGGGGCAATATAGGGATCATGAAAAAGAAAATTGACGCTACTATGATATATTGGGGTTATATAAAGATAACGGAAAAGAAAATGGAAACTACTGTAGTATATAGGGGTTATATAGGATAATGGAAAAGAAAATTGAATCTACTATTTAGGATTTAGGGTTTAGGGTTTAGGAAGAATTGGGGTCCACCCTAAAAATGGTATTTGGGGTACTTCAGGTGGACTCACAGCAGGAACGTGTTGTCTCAAAGCCTGCAGCTTCTAGACTAAAACAAAAGGAACTAAAGTAGTTTCCATTTTCTTTTCCGTTTATCCTTATATACCCCCAACATACTATAGTAGTTTCCATTTTCTTGTTCATTATCCCTATATTGCCCCGATTTCCCCAATGCGGCAAAATGAAATCTCTCAAGATTTATTTGCACCAGTTCACTTTGCAGGATAAGACTTCCGGGGCCTGTGGCTGTAAGCAGGATTTATTTTGTGTGTGTTGTTGGCTCCGGTGGAATGGTGAACCCAAGAAATCTTGTATGCCATTCACTGATTTCGCTCTTCTGGGCAGTCTCCAAGTGTGATAGTGGGAATACTGGGAGGCAGTTTCGACAATAAAGACGACAAAGCCCCGAGTCTTCCACTGTGACAGGGGGAGGCGAGGGGTTTGACGACAAAAGCGACAAAGTCGAGCCTCCCGCTTTGATAGTGGGTTGCGAGGGCTGGCGACGACAACGCTTGACGTATTCTCCGCCCGCTCTCGCCCTCAGGAATTTATACAACTCCATGTATGTCCAATCCCTATAAACATCTTCACAACAGAATTAAAGGAGATCTTAACATGCTAGGCAGATGAGTCTTTGAATGAGGAAGGAAGTCTTTGCCCTACCCTAAACATTCTACACCCTGAGCCCCAAACCCTAAACCCTCAACCCTCAACCTTAAACCCTGAGCCGTAGACCCTAAACCCTGGAGAAAGGTTTCTATAAAAAACAACAACCCTAAACCCTCAAGCCTAGACCCTCAATATAGTAGTTTCCATTTTATTTTCCATTATCCCCAATATTACCCCAATTTAACCCCAACATTACCCCAGTATTACTCCATCCTCTAAGGATCCTGCAGTTCTTGGAAGGCTCTCAGGTGTTCTTTCGCGCCTTAGCAGGCGGGTGTAGGGTCGCGAAGAACAGCGGGGCTAAGCCCCAAAAGAGTGCTTTGGGTGTTGGAGCTTTCCTCCAGTTTGCTGGATGGTGCTGTTGGGATGTGGTAGTTTCCCTACATAGGGGGACCCCAACATGGATCGAAAAACTATTATAGTCCTCATTATGGAGACCCCCAAAACCCCCATGTATCCCTGTCCTGATGATCCTTAAGCAATTACGCACGGACATGGATGGATCCTAGTGGTCAGGGTTAGTGTTGCGGGATAAAGGAGCCCTAGTTGGAACACTATTTTGAAGTTTTGCTTCTGTTCTTTGTTAACTCTTGAGGCATAAGCCAGGCCCTTTGCTGCGGCTCCCAATCCAAAGGCCTTAAAACCTAGATGATTCCACCTCATCCCTATAAATCCCTAAAGGTAGGGTTTAGGGTTTAGGGATTTATGGTTTGAAATTTAGGGTTCAGGGTTCATGCTCCATTTGAGGACAACATCCAAGAAGGCCCTACTGGTAGCAAAGCAACAGCAAGAATGATCCCCTAACCCTCATAATGAACCTCCACACCCCCTAACAGGGACCATATTGTCATATGTGCATTGAGAAGAGCATGGAAACTTCGGGTTTAGTGTTTTTCCCTATTCCATGATTGCACCACATTGGTATACTTACCCAGTGGTTTGATCATCTGGGGGGAGGGGATCATACAAGTTACAAGAATAATTGAGCGACCTTGTCTCAGAGCCTTTTGGGTCTAAGATTTTCTGTTCCTGTTGTCTTCAACAGTGAGAACGAGTGAAGTGATGTTTTTTCCTACATGTCAGGCGAGATGGAATCGTACTTGGTACTTCTTTGCTGGAGTTCAGTCTGTGCTGCTAGGAAGCATTCGGCAACGAGCCAGTGGCTGAGTTGTCTGTGGTTGACTTGCAGGTAATCTTGCGTGACGGAAGAACCATGAAAAGGCTTCTGAGTCAGGGTAACACGTTTCAAAAGTCCAGAATTGAGCGTAGGAGTTTCAGGCACAGATCGCCCCCATTTTGAGTGAGCCGAACTGAAACAGAAACAGGACTCCCCATGAGGACCTGAGGCAATAGCGACCTTCACAATCTCTCGTGGTAGAGGAATGCAGCAGAAGCTGTGGAGCCATGAACATTTGAGGTCGTGCCACCAGGCATGGATGCCATCACGGCGAAGGCTTCCCCAGCAGGGAGGGGGATGTTGAATCATCTGCTCGATATCATCGAATCCTTAAGCAAGCTTCCATGGTGAAAGTAAAGGAGGGTATAGCTTGCTGCATGCCTCATCTGGGAAGGACACATTACATAAGATAGGTGACAAACAGTGCTTGTTTGCCTCATGCTTGGTGGGACTAACAGTGGACATAAGTGGACCCCTTCCCCCGCCTCTACTCCTAAGATGCTAGTTGTTCCTGGTTACTAGATTTAGACATGTGCATACACACAGAGCTCACCTAGGAGGTTTCTGGGGTTGAATCATCAATTTGAAGCTGATTTGTGTTTGGTTTAGTTAACCTGCATTGTGGATGCCACGGGAGGTCCCCCCAAACGTGCAATCATCGTATAAACCAACCTCGGTCGGGTTCGCATGACCTGCCAGGACTTGTTTGAGACGCCGGATTCTCAAACGCCAGAGCAACTGCACGCAATGCCTGATGTCTGGCCACCTGTTGGGGCTTGCCTGGCTTATAACAGTATTGCAAAGGAAATGCTTTCACCAGTCTCTCACTTGCCATGTGAATTCGTTAACAAGTCGGAAGTCAGCTCAGAACCATCATGTCATAACTGGAGTCCGAGGCTGGTTTTCCTGCAGCAGGGGCTTGCCGATGTCATCTTCAGAGGGCACAAGGTGCCACAGCAGCTGCAGCAGCCGCGGTCGTTGTAGCACCAATGGTGTTCGAAGGAAGAGTAGTAGGAGCAAGATGACTAGACCAGGACTTTTGCATCACTGTCACGGAGCACCATGTTTCCTACTGCTTACCCCTGTACAGGAAACGCCGTTAGTTCCAAAATGGAGGAATCAGCTGTGATTTTGCCAGGTCCGAGAGCTCCGGGCTGGGCAGAGTGTAGGCTGCCGCCTCAGAAGTTCAAATCGCTTAAATCGCGGGGGGGAGAAATTCGTTGGGGTAGGGCTTGGCCCTGGTTGCGTGCGTTACTATACTCGAGCTTTCATCTATTGGAAATACGGGCTCCTGATTCTGAGAAGTTCCCCGCTGATCATGGGCTCTGTCAAGATGACCCACAGATGACTGGCGTCATGGTTGCGTTACTATGACGAACGATCATCTGCAGTACCAGTATCAGGACAGCGGTTGCCATCGTAGTTGACACCCATATGTAATCATTCTGTTGCATGTTGTTAAAATCTTAGTTACTACTGAGTTCGGGATGTACCAGCTTTTGTCAAATTTGTTGGATTGGAGTTGAGGGTGCCTAAGGTCGGTTTGTGAGTTGGTTGATGTTTTCGATCCATGATCGGCCCTCTCAAGTTCATCACTTTTAACGACTGCAATATATGCAATATGGGGAGTTTAGCAAAGGAAGCTGCAAACATTGGCAATGGGCCCCATGTCTGCGGCATGCACCAGGTTTCACATACGGTTGGTCCAACCATGGCTGGCATCAATAGGTGGGCATGCCACGAGCTCCGAGCTGGACTTAGGTGAACTCAATCTGCTCTCTGTGCAGAAGATGACCGGCACAGTCATTGTTTCATCGGAGTTCTGCGTGCTGCAGGACTGCTCACTGAACAGAACAAGCCAACAACTCCAGCCATCCCAATGCCATCTCGCAACAGACAATGCAGCAAAGTAGTCAGTTAAGAAAGCACCAATCATGCCTGATGAACAAGGCTAGGCATAAGGTCATGTTTAACAAAATTTTTCGTCATACCAACAGCCCGCATGCGTTCCTGGCTGTACTTGGCCTACTATCGGAAAACGTAAGCTGAGCCAGAATAGAACCTCCTCCTTAAAGGGGAGGCGTTTAGACCCCAAACCACAAAACCCATCCCCTAAACCCTAGTGTCTAATGAGAGGGATATTAGTTAGGAGCTTAGACTACGGCTCAAAATCAGAGGGAGGTCGAGTGCGAGGCCAAGCCTCAATGCCATGGAGCTTTCCCAGAATTTGATGGAATAAGGGTTATTGAGGGGCTATATCGGGCTTATGTAGGGTATATATGGGTGATATAGGGGTCGGTATACAGGGTTTGGGTTTTCTTAAAGATTCAGGTTGCTTTTGGAGGTCCACATAATCAGAACTGTAGTATTTGGGGGTCTATATCGGGGCCCCCTTAGTATGGGAAACTACCACATGACGCCAAGGTATTCTCATTTTCCATTCCGGTCTTCTTTTGGATTTCTGAAATTTGGTTACCCCCAAGAAGGGGAGGTGAATTGGAGATTACTATTCCTCTTATTCTCCTTGCAGTCACTATTGCACCAGAGTAGTTTCCATTGTCTTTTCCATTGTCCCTATATAACGCCCATATACTAAAATAGTCTCCATGTTCTTTTCCATTGTCCCTATTTAAACCCGATGTACTATAGTATTCTTAGGTGGTGAGTAGGATCTCCTCATCCTTCGGAGCATCCCCGATTCGAGCGGAAAGGAGCTCAAGAAGCAAGACGTGGAGATGCATTTGTCCAAGTGGGGGCCTCATACTCTATGGGGATGAAGGACATATGTGTGTAGAGCGTTATTTAGAGGGCTTATAGGAATGTATAGAGATGGATCTTTCCAGAGCCCTAGGTGAGGTTCCATGTTGGTTTGGAGGAGGGTAGTGCCTTTGTCCATGAGTCGGACTCAGATTCCCAACAAAGAGTAAGATTATATCCTCCTTTTGGGGTATGGTATTGTATACGAGGAGTTCAATCTTGGTTCAACCACCAAAGCTACTCAAATGGATTTGATTAGGCTAGAGGCTTCGGATTCAGGATCGCTTGCTGAAGAGTTCTCGTAGGGCTCTAGGATGTTGCGCACGAGGTTTTGGGGCTTGTGGTCGAGGGTTCCAGAAGTCTGACGTGTTCTGCAAGCTGAGAGCAAGTTGGAGCCGAAGAAGGTTCGAACCTCAATATCCCACATCAACCATACCATTTCTGCGTGTTTACACTTGCAAAGTCCTTTGCCGCCAAGTCTGAGTATGACCCCGCACACTGCGGCAGCCAGGCATCCCGTCGCACGATCCAAGTGGAGAGACCTGCTGAAGATGAGAAACATCTGGAAGCAGGCAGCCAGGGGTCATGACACACAAGGTGATGCTGAACATGCGACTGCATGCTTTCCGAATTTGCTCTGACATGAAAAATTTGTCGCTGGAGGTGCTCAAGTTCAAAGCTTCAGTTTCAGGAAACCAGTCTACATCGATCCAAAGCAATTTTCATAAAGTGATTAATCCAAGAGCCATATGCTAGTCGCAAGGAAACAGATGGAGAACCGTCATCCACGCTAGAAGTAGCATGTCGGGGTTTTTGAAACTTGGGGGTCCTGTCTTCTATGGTGATCCATGTTTTAAAGAGATGTAGTGAGGCCAGTAAGAGCAGGAACGGAACCAACGACTCCTTCGGTGTCAGTACGGGAAGACGTGTGCGAGTCCCCAGAATTATGGTTGCGATTTTGAGAGTCCCTAGTATAAGTCTTGGGGTATGTCACGGCCCTGTTCTTCGGAAGGTGTATGTAGCATGATCAAAGTAATGCTGGCTGGCAACAGGCTTCCTGCAGTCTCAGGCAGCGGACATGCTGATATTGATAACAACCCTCGTAAGGACAGCCTCTCGAGAACATGCCTGGACTTGCAGACTATTAAAGTGTTGAAGCTGGACCCTAAACTCTAAATAATAGTTTCCATTTTCTTTACCACTATCCCTGTATAACCCCTATAACAGTACAGTAGTTTCCATTTTCTTTTTCTAGTATCTCAATATATCCACCATGGCCTTGGTCTACCCGGGCCTGCACCTTTGTTGGCAGGATTGGACAGGCAAAGTGGTTTCAAACTGAGATGCAGACCGGCAGATGTGACGAACAAGCTCTCTGTTCATCGCGCAATCCTTACACGCTCTAGCTACATTGTACTCGCCAGCCAAAACCCTTCATCTCTAAACCCTGAACCCTTGAATTTCCGCACTGCTCTGGCTGAACCTTCCAGCAATCCTACAGCAAAGCTTCACTGAATCTCTGTCAGATGGGGACCGAGACCCCAACAAAGGCATCATAACGGGATTCCATGGAGCGTGTAGAATCCGAAATCGTCACAGGATGGTGCTGCAGATCGGCAGATCGAGATGCTCAAGGACTCGGCTTTCATCAACGATGAGATGCCGCGCCCCAAAGTAAAATCAGAGTTACCAGTACTATTGCCATTACCATTACCACTACTATGAACCCTAAACCCTAAACCTTGAACCCTAAACCCAGTACTATTAGCATTACCATTACCACTACTATTACCAGTACTATTCGGGTTTTCGGGCTTGGGGATTGGTTTCGTCTCTCTGAAATGCGTGGGGTTTTGTAGAGGTATAGTCCCCCTTAAGTAGATAGAATATGGGCTTGGGTATATTGTAACAAGATCCCCATATACACCATATTCTATCTGCTTAAGGGTGACCGTAGCATGTGTGACACCAACTCGGTTTTGACGGTGGGAAGTAGGGCAGGGCCCAATCCTAGACCCTAACCGAACCTTCATACCCCTCTCCAATTATTGGATGGCAGCTTCTCAAAAAAGTCAGTATAGAACCTCCAATAAGGAAGACCTTCAGATCATCGTTTCCTTGTAGTCTTTCTGCCGCAATGGGGTAAACTTTCCATATCAGCCAGCTGGCGGATCAGAAACATGATGTCGCGGTTTTGCGTAATCTGCACCTCTCAGAAGGATGGCAGTGATGATAGTGGTGCTGATGATGGTGCAGAGGATGACCATGTTCATGGCGGCGCCGAAGGTGTTGCTGCTGTAGATTTTGGCAGTAGAAGAGTTGAGCAGAAACCCTTAATCCCAGATTTCGACTTTAGCGGTAACCCCAAACCCTTAGCCTCAAAGACTGAGCCGTCACAAGCCCGAAGCCCAAAGCACCGAACCCTGCAGCACATCTTCCCGAGGCCTCCCGAATTCGCAAAGGCAGTGCATCAGTCCATGGAGGCGTCTGCCGGGGCTGTTCCAAAGGTTACATGGGGATTCACAGGCATATATGCCCGCACAGCAGGTACACATGTACTTGTAAAGCTCAACGAAGCCTGTGGCTGAAGCTGGTCAAAAGGGGTCAAAAACTATTGCGTGTCCAGTGGTCGGTTTTTAGGTTCTCTATTCTGACCCGAAAAGGTGTGGCGTACCCTGGTGTCAATTCCTGCATCTTGGGGTTTTGAGGTGGCGCAGAGATGCAGCCAAAGGGTCGGAGCAATGCAGCCCATAAACATGGCGCAGCCAAAGGGGCGCAGCAATGCAGGCCCATAAAAATTGCGCGGAAACACAACCAAAAGGGGCGCCCAACCCTACCCTGGCCCGCATCCCATAAAAAGGTGCCATTGTTACGGGCCTGCATTGCTGTGCCCTTTTGTTTCATGGGCTGCATGGGGCTTGCTAGGAGCTTGGGGCCGCGCAGCCCCCAGGGCCAAATACATGACACATAGATTCGGATGCATGGTGTCCTAGGCTTGGGATACCGGATGTTGGATAGTGATTACGCTGGAGTTATTTGGGGGCATTCAGGTTTCGTGTCTATGTGGCGCACATGTGGAAACTGTCTGTCCAACTATTCAGGGTTTGGGGTGTGGCAGCTTCTATAGCAAAATACACGGTTGGAGGTAGAGAGTTTGCGTTCATGGGCATCCCATAGCACGGGACTGCCAGGGATTGGGGCCAGTTTTGGTGCAGAAGTCAGATTCGTAGCTGTTGCGCTGCGATGGCTGTTGTTTCTGTTATCGGATCAATACAGCTGCTTTTGCAGTCGCCGCTGTTACTTAGCAATATTTCTCTGTTGTGAGGTTTCTTCCTAGAAATTATCAGCAGGATTCATGATTAGTAGTGATCTGCTACATTGCAAATACAATTCAGAAAACCCTGAACTCCGCAATTTTGGTCTGAGATCAGTCGACTCCTTCCCTCAATCCCGAGGTAAGGCTCTTCTTTCCAGATGAGGTAGTACAGCACAAGGCTGGGCTGCCAGAGGGGTTGGAGTGACAGGGGGGCCCAAAATTAGGAGATTATACGGATTATAGTATTGTGGGGGGGTGTACATTGGAGGGAATCTACCACATGTGTACACGCAAAAAAACCAAACATAGGGGGATCCCTAATTTTAGGAAAGCCCCATATCTTTGAGACATGTTCGCAAAGCAGACATCGCGTGTTGGCCCCTTTAGGGTTGCCAGCATTGGGTTTTGGGGTGGCAAAGTGGAGGTTTTCTGAAAACATGATAACCTTTTTGGGTACCTCATGTCATCTTATTTCAGCTTGCATTGGCCGTGATTACCATACTGAGACAGCTTCCCCTCTAGACCTGAGATTTCACTTGGGTTTCTGTTTAGGAGCTGTGCTACAGGAAGGGATGCAATTCTTCTTGGATATATACATATATGGGGGGCCCCCATGTCTGGAAGTACAGTGAATGCAGGAAATGTTGCCGCACCCTGTACACATGGTACCTGCGAGGTATAGTACTCTGGTGGCCATGTGTGCATGATTTCCTCCATCCACGGTACCGGTGTCCTCTTCTCCCATACTTCAGGTGGACCCCTCACCCAGTAATATTGACTAGAAGGGATAATGGTGATTATGAAAGGGTCTTATTATGTCCTTGTTATACCACTGCTACAGGGTGGGGATCCACCTAACTCATACTTTCCACCTGAGCTTTGTTTCCAGGATCAGCCCGCAGATGTCCTCTACCTGGTCTGCGAAGGCCAAATTGAGCGGTTCCGGTCTGAGATGGCGAAGGGTCTAGGGTTCAGGGTTCAGGGTTTGGGGGGTTTAGGGATTTGACAAGAAGATCAGACATTGATTGTCCAGGGTGCGTCGGCAGTACGCCTAGATTGGATAGGGCTGTGCACCAGAAGCCCAGCAGTATCGCTGGTACTATCAGCATCTTCATTCTGCTGTCGTGTTGTTTTCGTTGAAAACTTTGGTAATGTACTGTTTGCAGCGATGTGCAAAGTCGAAAGCATAGTTTTGACAACGCTCAGAGTACCAACCAAAGTGACCTTTCTGCGAACCGTCGTTGTGTCTACTCGGGGATGCTTGCTGCTGGTCGTTCGCGTCACTTCTGGTCTATATACAATGGTATGACCAATGTTTTAGATTCACCCATCTTTAACGAATACCTATACAACAGGGATACAGCTTCAATAACGGAGAATCAAACGGACAAGAAATTGTGAAATTATACAGGTTGCAGGGGGTTTCCAAAAACGGAGGCCTCCAATACAGACCCCAATATGCCCACGTTTTCGGTTGCGATATAAATGCAAGTATACAGGTTTCTATATTTGTGCTGTCCGCAATTAATGAACTTCCTTGTGCTGCAAAGGTTGTCTGAGGGCAAGAAATCGATCATTGATGTTGGGGCCATGCTGCCATGTTGGGGTTACCCCTGAAGTCGGCAGCTTGACAGCTTCTGCGGCATGAAGGCTCTGTTTTCTCGCTCCCAAACTGCCGCGTGCCGTATTACAAAACACCCTTCACTACAGAGATAATACACATACAAGAAGGCCTCAGCTCTCCCCCTCAGCTGTAGCATCTTCCATGAAGGCTTGCAGGACCTAGCTTTGCGTCCAGATCTTCCCCTAGGGGAGATTTCGGGTCTGGCTTACCCCTGGAGAGACTCCGCGGAGTTTCGAATATTCCTTATGATGTCAGTGACCTCTCGTGCCTTATGGGGTAGAATCTTAGGGGCAAGATGAGCACTTTTCATGCAAACGGTCTGAGATATGTATGACTAACTGGCTCTTAGTAGGGAATAAGGGAATTTGATTCCTATATCATCCCTATTGTAATATGATCTCTTATCCCCTCTAGCCAGTAAGATGCTCTCACTCTACTCACATAGAGATGACCCTTGTTGGAAACTGCTTCTGCCAGGGCATTTGGGGTGAAGCCGGGCTGCTCTCGGACAAAGACGGGTCCAGCTCTTAGTTTAGGGTTTAGGGACTAGTAGGTACTCCAGTAGTACCCTTCCTCCCCTTCTTTTGGCGGGGTCTCCTTATTCAAGCTGAACATTAGGAAAAAGGGTGCCCTGATTATTCTGGGGTTATTGGGGAACCTATGGGTTGGAATGTTGCTTTCGGATCCTGCAACATTTTCTTTGGAACCATGCCTCGCATGGTTTACCACGGTGTAGACTTATTGTTTCAAGGAGCATTAATCTGCACACATTACCCAACTTCTGCATTAAGCGAGGAGGACGGTTCAGGGCTTGCAGAAAGAAGAATGCTGCGTACGATTGGCACTGATCGGCACCGCAGCGGGCACAAGTTGTAAGCACTGCGGGGTCCTTCTGGAAGGCCCAACACTTCAAGTCAGAAAATTCAAAGCTCTGGCTGCATTCTAAGTCGGATTTGAATTAGATCTCATACTTTCTACATCCTAATGAGAGTTAAATTTTTGACCCCCTGTTTGCGCCAAGGCCTTCTGACACGCTTACCGCGAAGACCCCCTGTGGGGTGCTGGCTCCAGGCTTAGACCAAGGAAGCCCTGAGTGGATGCTGTAGGTGTTTATTGTCTTGGGTGCATGCATGTTGCTTCAGGAGGATTCTATAGGGCTTGTGTTGAGAAACTCCCAGATCATCATATTGGGCCCCCACGGACGGAGACTTGCAAAGGTCGTAGGTTTTCCTCGGGCATGGGACCTTGATGCGAGGAACCTGCGTGGGCAGTCCGGCAACCCCTACCCTAAGCCTTCCATAAACGCTGCTGCTGACATCCTGAACTCTCAGCCTCAGCCGGCGTGGATTCAGGTTGAGTCGAAGGCAGCTCCTGACAAGGAAACCATCCCATCTTAATGGCCGAGGCCTTGCACCGCAAGAACATGATAGACGTCTTCGACCACTTCCCTGAGGCTTTGTTTGCTGTGGCATTCGTGGTACGGTCGTCTGGCTGTTCGGATTTCATTGCGACCGGTTCCAAGCTGTTGCCGGCATCTGTTCAGAGTCTGACAATTTTGATCTCTGGCTCCATAGGCAGGTATTGCTGTTGGTCATTCTTCTCTTCATCTCATTAGATGTGGTAGTTCATCGTGAATGTCTGCTTCAGTATGATGGCACTGGGATCATAATGTCACCCGCTAAGGGGAAGCCTAAACCCGACCAAAGAGTTGGTACAGTGACTCAGACGTCTTCTCAATGTGGCAGGTTTCTACACATGGGGGGTTTCCTAAAATTAGGGGTACCCTTTTGGGGGTCCCCATAATAAGGACTATAGTATTTTGGGGTCTATATTGGTCCCCCTATTTTGGGAAACTACCACATGTTCAAAAGGGTTAACCTTTCAGTGCCCTCATAGCATGGATCGTTGCATGCCTTCACACGCTGATAACATCTCCTCGTTGAATTGTTTTGTAACCACAAGCGAAAACCACGTTTTTGGCGCACGATTATTACTATCATTTATGACTTGTAACGTATGATTACTATTATTTCAATTATTGCTATGATTAATATTGTGTTACTCATATCAGTACTACGGTTCCTACCATTATTGTTTTATTACTGTTGTTGGTATTACTACTTCTCACCGCGACATCAGCCCTGGAGTGTCTCTTTCTTGAAAGGCCAAGGCACAGTTCGAAGCGATTTCAAGGAGGCCTTCAGCCCTACAATGTTTTTGAGGAAAGTGCTATTGGGGATGTAGGGGTAATACAGGGATAATGGAAAAGAAAATGGAAACTACGATAGTATGTTGGGGTTATATAGGGATAATATAGGGATAATAATGGAAGATAAAATGAAAACTCCTTTAGTAAGCTTCGGTTTCCCAAGCTTGGGGTCTCCATATAGGGAGTATGGGTTGGGAAGACCCAGTGAGAAGTTGAGCAATCAGGATGATGGGGCTCGTGCAGAAGGTTGTTTGGGATGACATGTGGGGCTCTCCCAAAATGGGTCCGTGTAATACGGATTTCAATGAGTTGGGGTTGATTTTGGGGTCCCCGATTTTGGGAAATTACCATGTCGACTTAGCTTCGCAGTGAGGCCTATGCGTCGAAAGGTGGGGATCAGGATTTTGGGTGGGATTGCTCCTGAAAAGACTCGCATTTGCAAGTTTTTGGCAGTTTTGGGTTTGGGGACTATTGCTTTCTGATTTGTCGCATTGAGGTTGGGAGAGGGGATGCGATCGAATGAGCTGCGCTTCCCCGGCGTTCATGGTTGGCAGAGCGTGAGATCGAGGTTTGAAAATTGTAGTGCTCATGCATACGACATTCCGGTTTTTTTTTGTACCCTAAAGAAGCAGATTAGCACAGGCTAGATCCCACGCCTTCTAGATAGGAATCCCTGAAATGAGCCCTCTCTGTCGTTTTTAGAGAGTGGCCAATGTAGTTTTTAGAAGCTCCTCAACCGGATGTATACCAGTGATTTCGATGGGATTGTGGGGAGTATGCTGTCATCTAGGGCTAGGGAGTTGGGACATATCTTGGTCCTGAGTCATAAGCGGCTGAAAGCCTAGGCATTGGACTCTAAACTCCAAACCATGAGCAATGAACTCCAAAACCTTGGGCATGAAATCCCAAATCTGTGACATGGCTTTGGCGACACTGGTGGGGGCCCTCCTTCCTTACTGGCTTTTAGTAGGGAACATATTCTACAGGGATTACATAAGGATTTTATTTCCATTCCCTTACTAAGAAGCAGTAAACTTCCGCATTGAACAGGAGAAGGATTAGAGGGGGAACAGTCCAGGAAGCTTGTAGGGATGCGCAGGGCCACCGGCTCCTGTTTCCTGCGCACAACGTACTTAAAGAGGTCGGATACATGATCGTTTTGTACACTGCCAGCAATAAGACCAGTCGCAAAATTTGAAGCTGTACTAGTCGCAAATGTGCACTAGCGGTATGGCCAGTTTGAAGGTGATAGCCAGCATTATCACGACATCGTCGACAATCATAAGTCGAGTAGTCATTGTTCACGAAGCGGCATGCACTCGCAAAGCCTGTGAGGGTCCCGAATATGGAGCCTTGGAGAAGTGATTCCGTTTACTGGTACCCAGCTGGGAAGAACTTCTGGATGTGTCAGAGTGCCTTGGGTTTTCAGCCGCAGGTCACGGGAGGGCGTCTTTGAGGCGAGCATACTCTCCTGGAGCATACTTTCCTGGGGCCGGTGTGATTTAGCTTAGGAGTTGAGGGCTTTGATGTTCATGGTGCTGTAGGGTTGGAGTTTGAGGTTTGGTGTTCGAAGGTTGCGAGTTTGGGGTGAAGGCTGCGCGTGTTGGACGTGCAGTGTGAAGTCATTGTCTTCCGATTGTTCCGCAAGGTCTGGCGTGTGGGAATTTGCAGCTTGGCGGGCGTCACCAAATGAGCATGATTTGCGGGGGGATATTTGCGCGAGGCTTTGTCATCAGAGGCTTGAGGATGGGGTCGCAAGGTATGCAATGTGAGTAGCATGGGCACTGATGCTTGGCCACGGATTGCTAGCTCAACATGACTACAATTCCGACAGATGAGTTCACAGAGGGCAGGAGAGAAAGGCCCTCGTAGATAGCCAGTCTCTCTCTCTCTCTCTCTCTCTCTGTCTGTCCCTGTGTCTATGGACACTTGAACGACGGGCTACACCTTGGGATTCCAGCAAACAGCAAACCGGCGAAGGCAGTTTAGCATGCCAGATGACGCAAAGCTTGAATGGGCGTTGACCCCCTGATCAGAGGCTGGCGGACAGTCTTGGAACATCTACAGGATGCCGGGTACCCTGCATCTGCCACAGGGAGCAGGCGTTTACTTCGTTTCGAGTCTGACAGTCAGCGTGACAGGGAAAGTCTTACCGTGTTCTTGCCTGAATCCCTCATATCCAAAATCATCCTATATCCCATTCCTGAACCTCCTGGACTTGACCAAAACCTGTGCCGATAAGCCAACCTGCAAGTTTGCCTCGTCGTGACTATTAAGATTATGACATTTATTACTATCATTATTTTTAGTAGCCTTATTGTTTAGTACTGATTGCAATCCCCTTTGCCATGTCTGAGGTCTTGCTTCAAGGATTGTAGCAGCCGGTCCACAACTCGGTGCAGTTTTTGAAGGGAGGCAGGCACGAGATAGCTCCCCCTCCATGTGACAGTACGCATTTTGCAGGTAGCTCTCGTAGCATCATTTGCTGAATTTCATGATTTACGGTTCCGATAGGTTTAGGGATTAGAGCGAGGTTCAGAAATTAGGGTGGTTGAGCCAGAATGGCCCAGAAGGAAAAGGGAGTGATGGCTATCCGGTATGGGTGCTCTTTAGGTTGAAGCCAGCAATCCTTGACTGCAGCTCCGTTGATCAACAAGCCTTGCTAGCCCTGTTCTTGGTGAGTACTGCGCTGATGTAAGCTGGTATGTGGCCTGTGCTTTGGACTCCGCAGAGTGTCTCAAGGGCTGGCAGTGCTTTGGAGCTACGCCAGCAAAAGCCCGTAAGGCAAGCTAGCCAGAAGACTCCTAGACTGATACGGCAAAGCTTTTTCACGGCCAAAGCTTCAAAGCAAGCATCTTTCGTCGCAGTAACAAAGGTAATCTTAACGCTGGTTAGAAGGGGAATAGGGAATATTATCCCTACATAATCTAAAAATATAGTATATTACCATATTCCATACTTTCCCGAGTATGTATTCCGGAGGTAAGGCTAGGTAGGCAAATGCTCCAAGATACAACCGAGTTATGGCCGCTATCCACGTCCAATTACGATTGTAGACAAAATGTGTTTTGGCAAATGCCTAGGGCAGAAGCAAGGTTTCTCTACCTGCTGGACTTGCACCTGGAGCGCCACATCTTCTTCAGCTGCTTGGTGGCCTTGGGACATTTGGTTCACCCATCAAGTCAGGAGAGCAAAGGATCAGGATGTCCCAGTTTCCTTGGGAATTAGTGTTAGGACCCAAACCGGCATCCTAGCTTTGGCCCATGTCCACGCGGAGCTCTCTGTACACTGTTGATTGATGGAACCGGCATCCATGCATGTGGAGCTCGAACCGCGAAGCAGGTGATGAGACCGTTGTCGTCGAGAACACGGAGGGCGAGGACGCGTAGCGGTTTGATGGACTTTTCTTGGGAGGATGCTGGATTCATAGCAGCTTCCCGGTGATTCAGCAAAGATCCCGTGTTTCCACGTGGTGTCTAGCAACGAACGGAGACATGATCCCGTCCAAGGCCTCTTTCTACATGAAGTCCAGATGACCGGTAAAACTGGAAGAGCGCGGGTCTTCTGGAAACCTGCAGCCCGAGAATCCCAACTGAGCTGTCACCCGTGCCCTCATACTACTGCTACTACTATCACTACCACTACCGCAACACTGGCTCGATGCACCACTGGCTTGATGGGCTCAGGACATGTACATCCTGTACAGTGGCACGATGGAAGTGAAGGCTTGCTGCTGAGATCAGGCTCCGCTCCGACTCTTGTCTGAGGGCCCGAGGGCTTCAAGAATATGGGTCTGTTCAAAAAGGAGGGTTCTCTTTTTTGGGGAATATTTGTGTCTTGGCATCGATACTAAACTTTTTGATGTATGGGAACTAGCGTACTATGGCAGAGCACATTGGGAGGGTTGACTCTTGGCTGTTTTGTTGGACCAGGTTACTGTTTGCACAAATTCCATGCGAAGCAGTGGCTAGAGTTGCCGTAGTGTAGACATGAAAGTAGGGCACCTCATGAGGGGTCTGCCCAGGGAAGGGAATCTGTACAAGGTAAACCTGGACTTTCTAAGGTCCTACGTTTTGTCATTAATCCTCGCTCGCTTTGTCGCTCCAGAGCCTTCTAACAACAGCTGTTGCATGAGAGTCTGGCGCATGCCAACATGTCAGGGTTTCTACTTATCATTGGGCGACGAACAAACAGGAGGCATGTTCTGTTACAGCATAATTACCCAAGCCACCCAGAACCCAGAAACCTAAACCGTATGTCTTCGTGCTACGAGGTTAAGGGCATTACGGTCGGGAAGCTGGAAGGTGGGCCGCAACCTCAGCAAACGAGTTTGAAATGACAGGCTTCAGCACCAGCACCAGCAGCGGCAGCAGGAGGTGGTGGCAGCAGCCACCTCCATCGGCAAGCTGCGGCTTCTGCTGTTGCTGCTGCTACTGCTGCATTCACTGCTACTTCATGCAGAGGATGTTCTTTGGAGAGATGGCCGTGCTTGGCTTGGCGGTCTCCTCAGGACCTTCGGCATGTTTGTGGATATGCAGGGTGAAGAAGCCTTGATTCTGGGGAATTTCATTAAATGTGATTTGGCATTGTATGGAATCTGCATAGCAGCCTGTTGCAGGGCCAGGGCCCTTTTCAGAGTGAGTAATAAGTAATATACGTATATTTTGTATGCCAACCATCGGATGCACATTTGAGAAGCCTGGCATGTGGTGCTTTGCACAGATAGACAGCTGTGAGGGTCTGGAGAGTTTGCAGATGCGTGGATGTCTGGGAAATCGCTTGCAGCAGGGTGATTGCTACTGGATGGCATGTACCTGGCATAAGGTTTTTCAGGTGTTTGGGACAGAGTGCCAGATTGAGTGTGAGCTTGCTGCAGTGCAAGCTTTTGAGGCAAGTGGTAGGATGGTATCAGACTTCGTCACTAAGCCCCAATAGTAGTAATACTTCTAGTAATTATGCACCAGCAAGGGGGTTTGACATTGCAGCAGGTGCAACTATGCGTCCTTCTCATGAACTCTTGAGGTGCAATGTACGGTTCCTCAGGGCTATTCACTACAGAATCTGAAATGGTAGTTTCCATAATTAGGGGACCCCAATATGAACATCAAAATATTTTAATCCTTATTATAGGGACCTCGAATGGGGATCCCACATTTTGGGAAGCCCCCAAATCCTGGAAAAAGGTCAAGAAGCGATCAGCCACCATCATCGCAAAGACCCTTTGCGACGTCGGGCTCTTGTACTTGCCGATTGCTTGAAGGGTATGAGAAGGGAATATATGAGGAATCTTTTGGGGTCATTTATAGAGAATGGAAAAGAAAATTGAAACTACTACTTTGTAATAGGGTATATTTTGGGGATATAGTAGGGAAGAATGGAATATACTATACAAGGATTGCATTCCTCTAGGGTTTCTGTTGCAATGTTTGCAAAGGGTGTTTCCAATTAGGGAGGGCCCCAGCCCTATGCCCCAAAAGGTTAGGGTCCTGAATCAGAGGAGGGATCTCCCAAAACAATCCGTTTTTCGTTGGCTCATAAGGTGCGCCTTCTTTCACGAAAGTCTTTGGAAGAGGCCATCAATGAATTTCCGGAGGACTTGGGGTGGCGAAAGCTCGATACAGCTGTGACGCGCGGACTTAAACCTCTCACTACGCTAAGAAAGCGGGCGATATTGCTTGCAAGTATCTTGGCTTTTGATGAATTGTGACAGCTTCTATGGATATCAGCTGTGCTTTCTTGTGGGCAGCGCCTAGTCGTGACCCCGGCTCTGAGCACAGGCTACTATGGTGGTTCCTGACATCTTTGTATTCACGAAACCCTTGCAACATGAATTGCTACCCCCTGCGGTCAGAGTTGCAGCCATCGTTGCAAGCTGCAGGAGATCTCACGCTTTGAAGAGCTGGCAGCGTCCCCCTCAAGATCAGTTGGGTGGTCGCAAACGTGGAGCTGGATTCAAGTAGGTGGCAGTTCACTTGCGCAATTCTCGATCATACTTTGGTTCACAGTCCTCAGAAGGAAGCTGGGGAACGAGTGGCAACAGCAGCATTTAACAAAGTTAGTTTAGGTAGATGCCTCCGGTTTCAGCCTTATCGTCTCTGGCTAAGGTATTCGTTCCCTCGCCCGCCTTTTCCTAAATTCCTTGTACGGGATCCAGCAATCATCTAGTTGAAGATGCACAGAAAGAGAGAGCAGGGGCACACTCTCAGAAAAAGCTGCCTGGTAGTGGTGCAGCGCTGAGACTCAAGAAAAGATCAGGGTGCAGATTCTAAGTATGTTGCTGTTATCATTGTTGCTAACATTATCACGGCTGTTTTGTGTTGTGTTTTTATCCGACAGTTTGTTTGTGCTGACATTCTTTGTGTTCTTGAGTTCGTAGAAGGCTATTCCTTTCTATTTTAGTTGATGTTCGAAATTGTCCATAGCTATTGCTTGGTCTTCTTCTTGTTCGATTCTCAGGCAACCCGCAACCGCTTGTCCCTTGAGCATCGCAACGGCGGCCGGGCTCTGGCCCCAGGTGGCTCATAACGCGAGGGCTTCCCTGCGTTAACGGCTTCTGCTCCGGCTAGAGCAGTACAGGGTCAGAAAGATTGCCTGCTAGAAGTTGAGGGGCGCTGCTAGACTTCCTTGTCTGGGAGTGGATGTAGGATCCCCAATACTCCGCAATTGTCCCTCCCAAGGTTCGGCATTTGTGCAGTTTCTTCCAAGACTGCAATCCGAAGTTTGCGGCAGCCATTGCCGAGAGCATGCAGGACTCATGGTGCGACTTAGATCCCTTTGCAGAACAGCCCCATTGCAATGTAGGCGTCCTGGGATTGGCAGAATACATGCGGAACGGGTCGCAGAAGTCTTAATTGCTGCAATTATGCGACGAAGTCATGGTAGCGTGCACAGCTTCGGCATCAGTATGGCGGTGTATTTTCGGCTTCACGATTAGAAAGACACGTCCGCTGCAAAAGAAGCGACTGCCAATGCAGCCGACGAGGACAAGCTTTTCCTCACCGGACAGGCACAGCATGCCTTGTGGCATAAGCATTCCGGCCCAAAGCCATAGTCCTTGCACTCCTCACGTGCCTTGCAGATAAAGCTTTTCAGAATCGGTGCTTTCTCTCCTTGAAACCCTCGATAGCGTTCTGCAGAGTGGAAGACTGGAAGACTATGGCTTTGCAACAGCAAAGAAAATCGACAAGTTTGATGATGTAAGTAGACAAAAGGTTTCAATGAAGGTCAAGTGGATGCATGTTGCGGGTGGTGATATGCAACAGCGGAAGCCGAAGCAGAAGGAAACCCGTCTTTAGGCTTTGAACCTGCACTTATACTCAAAATTCTACATGATTTTAGTATACTAGAACACCAAGGGTCCCAGGGCATACAGTTCTAGAGCTCATGCATGTTTTGTTGTCAGTCATAGTACCCTGAACTCCTCAAGCCTGCAACCCTTCATCGCAGGTCCTTTGCAAAGAAGGCATTGCGCAGGACTCGTTGGTGAAGTCCTCAGCTGCTCTGGCTTCACTTTCCTATAGGACAGACCTTTTCCAGACGAGCTTCGCATTGAGTGTTTGGAACGTCCCATGTTACTCCAGGAAGCGCGGACCCTGATCTGAAGACAGTAAGAGGAACCACAAAACCAAGAGCCTGTGAATTTGGTAGCCCGGCCAACGGCGCCATGCAATTCCGCAGGAAGGGGCATTGAATCAGCCATTGACCGTTGCTCATGGCTGTATGCTGGTTTGGGCAAGAGCCAGGATGCATTATTTGAGCAGCAATTGGAAATAAGTGGAGCCCAGGAAACGATGTTACCGTTACCGCGACAACACAGACAGTTGCAGTAGTTAGTAGGGACCATAGTTCCACGGATGAAGCTACAACTTTTGCCACCCGTCCACTTCCATCGTAGGTGGACTTGTAGTGAGCTTCAAAAATGGCATCAATTCCCCTCAACTGTGAACCTTCGACCTTCAGCCTCAACCCTGATGCTAGACCGCTACATTCTGGGCAGATGGAAGGCTCTGCAAACAGAACTCGCAACCCAAAGGACCCTGTTTAACTGTTTGTAGAATAATAGAATCCGTGCCCACGCAGCGTCGCTGGACTGAGTTCCTCATCCACCAGGGTGCTGCTAGCGTCACGTGTCAGGGGCAAAGGGCCTGGACGCCCAGCGGGCTTTGTTGCTTAAGATTGTGGGTTTGGGATCGTCAGGGTTCAGGGCTTATGGTTCTGGTTTTTGGGTATATTGTTCAAGGTTTGAGGCCCTGGGGTTCACGGTTTTGCGCTCAGGATGTATACGGTATTGGGATGCTTGTGATTCTTCCTGGCAGCCCAGCAGATGCTCATGATGCTGGCGGGGTTGGGGGTTTTGGAGTAGGGATAGCCCAGGTGATGATCATGATGCTGGTGGTCTTGACAGGCTTCTGATGACGCTGGCCGGGGTTTTGGGGAAGAGCTAGTTCAGCTGATGCTGATGAATTTGATGATGCTGGCCGGGTTGGTGGTCTTGGCGTAGAGATAGCCCAGCTAATGCTGATGATGCTGGCCGGGTGGGGGGTTCTTGGGGAAGAGCCAGCCCAGCTGATGCTCATGATGCTGCCTTGGATGGGGGTATTTTGGGAAGAGCTAGTTCCTTTGATGCTCATGATGCTGGCGGTGTTGGTGAGTTTGGGGTAGAGATAGTTGATGATGCTGGATGTGCTGGGGGTTCTGGGGGAAGAGCCGGCCCAGTTGATCCTCATGATGCTGGTGGCGTTACAGGGTTTTTTGGGTAGAGATAGCCCGGCTCATTCTGATGGGTTCGATTTGTTCAATGTTGTAGGGACTCAATCCATTGATGCTTCTCAATCTTTGAAAGGGGCTATTATGATTTTTTGTGGCACTGATGTGGACATGTGGACCTTCATCTTGAGAAAGACCTACGTTCAGGATGGGATGGGATGTGATTTACCTGGTTATGCTTACGCTTTGGGGAGTTCCGGGCCTTTCTGCAGGAGTTGTGGGGTTGCTACTCCCTTGGATTTGTTTAGAATGGCTTCAGCAAACTTAGCTGTAAACCTTGACCTCAAATTCCCAACCCTGAGCCTCAAGTGGACCCTAAACCGCCTAAACCCTAAATAGTAGTTTCCAATCTTTTTTGCTTATCCCAATATAACCCCAATTTTATCCCA
>CAJNIZ010036703.1:0-27851 GCA_905231905.1 Symbiodinium pilosum | reverse complement strand
AAAAATACGCCCCCGCCCAAACAGCAAAAACAAAAACACCCGAAAAGCCCAAACAACAAAAAAGACCAGACAACAAAAAAATAGACACTCTTACCATTGAATCAGAATACCTTTGTGGGCTGTCTTGGGAGCCCGTGTCTTCCAACAATTTCCAACTGACATCTTGTTGTTTACAAATTTGCGACAGTCTCAATATGTAGGCAGGTGGTCCAGGCAAGGATTGTCAGGAAAGCATGCTTTCAAATCAGGGCTCCAAACTGGCCATCTTTCGGTGCTGCTCTTAAAGGCGCAGGGGGTAGGGTCTACGGTAGAAGCTGTTTTTTGCCCTGATCAGACCAGTCAGGAGAGAAAATGTGAGTAGTGACCTGTCAAGGTGTAACAGAGATCCTTCTATTTGAGGATCCCCGCGCCACATGTTAGGAAGTACATCTTCCTTGAGTTTTTTTGTACTCGACATTCTCGGTTCAGCTGCCATGCCAAGATCTTCTTTCGTGGCGATGAGATCATGGTGCAGGGCACCCCTGGAGACAGCTTGATCATGCCTTTCCTGCATGTCCTTGAAGTTCAATAACCTTGACTTATTTGGGACAATACTCCCTACATAGTCTTTTATGACACATAAGGATTATAGTTTTCAGGCCCTTAATCTACCCCAGTAAACCCTACATGGCGCACCAGTTCGCTGTCTAATGCAGTTTGGATTGGATTCGGACTCTGCAGGCCCAGAAGAAGCTCAAATTTTGAACGCCAAGTCCTAAACCATGGTCACTTTATCGAATTTGTTTTCAGGAAGGTTGGCTCTAGAGCGTTTACCTTGCTGTTCACACTTTTGACATACGCTTCTGACTGTTGACTGTAGCCAGGATCTCTACCGGCTCCGTGGAGGTTCGTCACGACGACCGTGTGATCCGGGAGCTAGGCGGGATGATTTTGACAGGCCCTTGATTTTGGGCGAGGGGTATGGAATACGGGAAATCCCTGCTGACGCGATGTTGCTGATGATGTTGGCCTCTGTCATGAAGATTGTAGGACATGGAATAAAAAAGCCCGCAAAGGAGCCGGCGACATCCTTGGTGAGCTTGGAGCATTGGGTCGAAGCCTAAGACAGCAACAACTCCTTCCTTCAGGCTTGGTGACATTCACGTGCAGGTCATGACAGTCCGAAGCGCTTGATCTTCAAACCTTTGATCCATACACAAAGTCATGGTTGAGACAGTTCAACCTGTGAAACATCGTGTCGGCCAACAGCTGCCGAACTTATGGCTGCCGGATAGTTGAGGAATCACTCCAACTCGAACGGCGACTGCGCGGTGCAAGGACCCGCTGCACCAGCATTAGTGCGCGCTGTACGTACCAGCTGCACTAGGCAGCTGGGGCCAAAAAAGTCAAGTTTAATCGTGGTGATTATTGCCACTCTTATTGGCACAATTGCCATTCTGCTTCCTATTGAAAGCCATGGCTGTGTTTTGGTGAAGCAGGAGTGTCCATGCCTGTATTCAAACCAAGGCTAAGTGGAAGTTGCTCGCAAGGACATTTGTGACGTGTACGTCCTCGCAAAGGTGCTAGGCTCAGCCTGCTTTGTCAGAAACCCTCTTTTTTAGGACCTAGGATTTGAGTTCAGAGACCCAAAGCTTTTGGGAAGCAGACTCCCAGCTGTTGGTGTGTAAACTCAGAGGGGCTGCAAGCCCCTTGCTTCAAAGGCCGCGCTGCAGCAGGTGCATGAGCCCCAGATGTTGACTACTTTGCTGACTTGCGCAGCACGGATAATCATGCCCGCCGAGATGTTCATAAGAGCACTACTGCTAACATTTTCTGCAACTGCCATTGCGATTGCCTCATTCTGAATGTGTCATAGGGGCCTACCGCGGCGCTGAACAGATGAGTGAACTGTTCGTGATGCGGGTGACAGCATTCTGTCTTTCAAGAGCGATCTGTTGGTCACTGAGCTTTGCTGAGGTTTCTTCTGCACCCCGATCAGATGGTCATGTACTTAGACAGCTCGGGTTTATCCAGGATCAGGGGCGTGAGAGTTAGGACTAAGGAAGACCTTATGCTCCAACCTCTCGCAAAGACGCACACCGGATTCATGACTCAGGATCCATTGCGTAAAGTGGCGACGATGAGGATGCGGAGGCAATGCAATTCAGTATTCTTACATCTACCATGCCCATAGTAAATGTCTGCATAATGCGTGTCCTGGATGTTTTTGCTTTCGTTCACGGAGATTTACAGAATAGGTGTCATCCTGGCTAGTACCAGTCGTCATTTTTCAGGGCCTCATGGTCGCTGTTACACCTATACTCCTATACTGGAGAGTTACTCGGTAGCCACCAAGAGCAAAATGCCTTGCCAGTGACGTGGAGCGTGCGTCCGAGAAGCACGTGCTGCTCAATTGCCCCCTCTTTCAGCAGAGCAGCAGGCTGGGGGATCTCAGTCGTAGGGTCAAGCGTAGAGGTTACGCATTCCTAAAATCTAACATGACACGATGGGAAGATGCAATATTAATTAGGGGGTGGGGGATTTAGCGGCGTTGAGGGTGTATGGCATGGTCCCAATGTCAGGGTGCAGGAGTCACAAATGAGGGTTTCGCCTGCTTCAGGCAATTGTTTGTCAAAAAATCAAAGCTGTCCGGCGCGCCAACAGGCTGCTGTAGAACCCAATACACTTTCAAATGCAGTTAAGATCGATTGCAACCATGTCAACCGAAGGCCTAACACAAAGGATACGGCTTTACAGATCAGTGTAAACAAGCCGGGGCGTGGCAAGACAGTCCGAGGTAGCAATGGCTTCAAGTTGAGTGTCCTGGCATGCCCGCGTGATGAAGACCTTACTGATGAAGACCTTACTGCTCTTACCATCAACTGATTACTATTACTCTTATCATTGCTCTTACCATCAACTGATTATCCTTACTCCTATTATTGCTATGTTTGTGTCCATCTACTACTCTTACTACTATTACATTCATTTTGGTTCTCACTATTATTGGAATTGCGGGGGGAGACCAGACCTCGCCTGGGACTCCGGTAGCCTTCTGAGGCACTGGTGCGCTCTATGCCTCCCCTAGTACTAGAACCCACTAAACCTCCAGTACATTGCAGTATTACCATTATGGTCTACTAGAATATATGGGAATGTTTAATATTATGGGACTCTGTGGGGTTCTCATACGGGGGCTTATTCTAGTTTCTAGGGTACAGTGTCTACATGGGGGAGTTCCCTAAATCCATGACTACACACGTCCCTATAGTGTAGTTCCTATTATAAGAGAGGTCGCGATAATATTTCCCCCATCTCAAGAAAACAGGAATCTAGGCCAAGTCTCATAGAATCCTATGGGGTCTAAGACGTGCAAGCTAGAGGGTTTCCATACCTATGCATGCAGGCCAAGGAGGCGGGGAAGGGTTGAGACATCCCTAAACCCTCAACCCTTTATCAACCCTAAACGCGTTATGAACCCTGAATCCTAAAAAATCCTTAACCTTGTAGAAGCATGCAAGACCTAAGCCTTAAACCCTCAAATCCAAACCATGCCGGCAGGAAGTTCTTGGACCGCATCTCGGAGCACTTGGAGGTGACTGCCGCAGGGTTTCAGGGTTTAGAGATCGAGGTGCAAGGTTATGCAGAAAAAAGGCAAGACATGAATGCCTTATTCACACATATTTCCGCTGAACTGTGATACAGGAATACAAATCTTTACAAGAGACAGATGCAGCCGAACATGAAGCACGAAAGCCTTCTTACCCTGATCTACATGTTTATCCAACCCACAGCCTCAGCTTCCCTTAGCTCCCAGGCCCACAGACCCTTCCTTCAAGGTCCAAGGCCCTAGGCCCCTTACCCACAACTCCCTAACCCGGAGACGGTAGGCCTTGCTGAGACCCGAAGCCAGGACCGCCTCTTCATGGAAGGGGAGGATCTCTGCAAGGAGGGCGAGAAGGGGGACACCATGTTCGTACTCATCCAGGCCATGCTGGTCCCCACTGAGTGGGTTCATTTCACACTTCTTGTTTGCATTCTATACGTCCATGTCACCTTGCTGTAGACAATGAGGCTCGCAGGCTTGCAGTTTTGCGATCGTAGTCCAGTATTGAGGATGTCCACCCTTGCTGCTGTCATGCCCGTAGAGCATGTTCACCCAATGGGTTCTTGTCAATTTTTGTATAAAGCTGCCCGCTATGCGTGAACATGCCTAGTTGCCATCGGATGAACCTGACACGAATTGTTGTGCTGCCTGTTTTCTGGGCTTTCTTGCAGCTAGAGCTAGCTTTCATGGCAGGAACATACTTCAGGTGAGTATGCTCAGGAAGTCTCCTGAAGCAGTAAATAGCCACAGACTGCAGAAGCTCGTGACAATCATCTTGTAGGAGTTACCAGCTCAACTGTTCAGCCTCTTGTTTACAGTGCGGAGCCGCCACCATGCAGCGGGTTGTAATTTTAAGCTGTGGCGCTCACAGGGCACCTTGAATGTGTTGGTGACGGTTGACGCCAGAAACCCAGATGTCTGGAGTCCTGCTTAGTTCAGAGTTGAGGGTTTGGAAAGAAGGGCGGACGATGGCGGACGGATAGCAGGAATGTCGTAGAGGTGGCTTCATGCTTAGCTTGGGTGTTCTAAATGTCAGGATGATTGCAGTCGACTTTAGAGCTACTTGAAGTCTGGATGCAAAGCTCTACAATGCTATTTGTGCTCCTGCGCAACTGCCTGAGACCAGGCTGAAGTGCAGGAAATCCAGACGCACATTTCCATTCAGCCAAAGCTAAGCAAGCCAGCTAACAAGACCATTCGCACAAGATGGGTAATGCGTTGCGGTTACCATTCAATGCATTTGTCTTTGGTTTGCTCTGGGCGGAGGTTCGTGCAGGAGAGTTCCACACAGGGTGAGGCGTCATAGGGCCATAGGGAGCAAAAAGGCCAAGGAACTCACAGAAACGAGCGGAACACGGAATGGAACGGAAAAGGAAAACGGAAGGGAACAGTGAGCACAACAGCATGCGGAATGCTCAACGAAAGAGAGAAGACAGTTTTGACAAGGTCCATGTTTCTGCTGCTTGCAGATGCCGTTGAACAGATGGGTTAGCCAAGGGACAAATGGTTGCGTATCCGTTTGCAGTATAGGCGCTTCACCAGGTGCAGGAGACCTTTTCAAGCTGAACTGTGTGCTGCACCAGGGTTAAGAGCAGACTGAAGCGGTATTCCTTCAGGAATATCAAGGTGTGGTAGCTTTTGAGAGACTCCTTTGTTGATGCAGTGACAGAAAATGGGAACGCGGCATAATTCTGGTGCTCCTATGCTGTTTCTTGTTGTTTTAGCACATGTGCTGCAGTTGGCTTGAAAATCTCTGTGCCGTCCTCCTGCAGTCCCTGTATCAGGATCGTCAATCCCAAGACAGAAATGGGAACCCAGCCTGAACGCCAGGGAAGGTCCAAGAAGGTCAACGAGCTGCATAAGGGCAGCGTGATCGGTGAGATTGCAGTGGCTTGGCTCACATTTGGGTCCGCGCCCTGACACAGAACGGGATGGCGTTCTCTTGCTAAGAAGGTAGCGTCTTTGAAAGTACTCACGGTAAGCTCTTTCCCGTGCTCATCATCTGGGACTACAAGGAGCAGCAAGATTGGTGTGTTTTTTGTTCATGCGCTCCGGAAGTTTACAAGGTGCAACTAATGATGTGATTTTCGATTTGCGTTTTCATCTCGAAAAAAAAAGCTGGTACTGATAATATACGGGGCGGCATGTTAAATCATGCGCGTACGACAGCGCCGTACTGCAGCAACTCCAAGACGTCAGAAACGGATGGCGTCTTGCATTACAAAGTTTTGGAAGACATGCGTTGTCAGACCCTGGGCCTCCATACAACTCTTGCAAAGAAACCGTTGGATTCTTAGAAAGGAGATCCTCCTTACAATGCCCAACTTGTGATTTCGCCCTCATGATACGCACAACATTGACAAATCCTGTTTTGTGAAAGACCCTGAACCCCGAACCCCGGCCCTCAAACCTTACACCCCAGACAGATCATGATGTTAGTCAATGGGACCCCAGTACCCCAACAATGAAAATCAAATGGAAAAGTTCACCTAAGCCGCAAGCCGTATGAATATAGGTATATGTACACATATCCCAATATGTCCTTATACAGCTCCTATACAACCCTTGTGTAATCCCAAAATACCAATCCCTGAACCCTAAACCCTACACCCTGACCTCTAAACCCTAAACTCCAAGCCCCAAACCCTAAACCCTGTATTACTCTTGGTAGGTGCTGGGACTCGCCAACCACCGAACCGCCACCCTCAGAGCAAAGGAGGCCAGATTTGCGAGTTGTTGCAGATATAGTGGTTCAGGGTTTAGGGTTTAGTCTCCCTTAAGTATAAAGAATATGGGGTATATGGGGGTATATAAGGAATGTAGAGGGTAGATGGGGATCTGATTATGGTTTCTAGCAAAGCCAGATTCTACTTAATTACTTCAAGGGATTATAAGCCAGTAGTTAAGGTTAGATCGGTTAGATCCTTCCCCGTCACAGCAACCGTCCTTAAAGGGGTTTGTCAAGCGGCTAGTATACCTGCTATCACTTACTTGTAAGGAGGAACGACGTAAGTTTACAATCTATGATTTTGGGGTCGGTTCAGGGTAACGATTCAGGGGTTTTGGATTCAGAAGGGCTGCAAGTGGACAGGCCATGACTTTTCCTGAAGATGATGGTACTTTCGGCTGGCCGAAACCTTCGAAATCGCAACATCTATCAGGTCCCCAGGTAAGTTAAAGAAGCTTCGCAAGTTATAGTTCAAAACTTACACACCAAGATGTAAGGGCTCTTCGTGGATATGTGCACGTTTCCGAACTTCATTTAAGGTTGCCTGTTCCCGGATCCTGGCTTCAAATGCTTTCCTGTGTGTTCGGAAGCTTTCCACCCATGCTTCGGTGCCTGGTATGAAATGGGTGGAATCCGTCCCGTAAACGCTAAACCCCTAAACCTCGTTATGGCAGTTTCCATGCCATTTTCTGTCATCCCTTCAGAATCCCAATACTACCCCAATGGGTACTTATATCCCTTATATACCGGACCCCAACTTGTAAGGGGCTGAGTTGATCTGCTTGTCTCCCTGGTGCTTAGTAGGGAATGGGGGAATGGATCCCTATAGTAGTCCCTATATAACCCCCATTGCTAATCCTCCTAATCCATTGCCCCATTCCCTGGTAAGCACCAGGTAGTTGTTGTTCCAACTCCATTGGAGTGCGCTCGTACCAAGCATTGCGCGTGAAGGTGAAGAGCGTAGCCGGTTGAAAATCCTCCACCTAAACCCTGAACCCTAAACCCTGAACCCGAAACCCTGACCCCTAAACCCTAAACCCTAAAATCCTCCGAAGCTTCCAGGTATGCTTGGTCCAGGTCCTCCACCGGCCCATCCTCATGAAGTGCGCGCGGCTGCTTTTGATTTACAGTCCGTGGCATCCGCAGGGTTCACGGTCTCTTTCTTTTCTAAACGTTGCGGCTTGTACTGTTAAATACTTGTGGCTTTCAGAGTCAGGGAACAGCTGTGTGCAGGGTTCATACAGGCTTTACTGTTTCGACACTTTCTTCAGCATGACGCATGTGACGCATAAGGATAATTGTTTTGTGCCATTTTGTATAGTTCTGCCCAACTCTCTATCTCTCTCTCCATCACACATCATCAACTAAGAGAGATCCACAACAGTCGCAGCCCTGGTTCAGAGCAGTCTTGCGGGTTTGTTGTAGACTGTAGAACCCCAAGAAGTACAAACAAGATCTTTCATGTGGGACTCTAAAGGAAGGACCTGCTCCGCGCTAATTTGTCAAGAAATGCGCCAGGTACTTGAATGAGTTTCCCCGCGAAATCGCGACGTTCCAAGAGGCCGACTCGGAAGTGTCTTGTGAGCTAACATGCTAAATTCCATGTATTGACCATGCATGGTAGTGAATAACAGTCATAGCACAAGTCCAGAATGCAAGCTCTGCAAGCACGGCTACTGACGTTTAAGCTGCTCCTGCTGCACTTGCTGCACTTGCTGCTTCTGTTGAGCTACCGACCTGCTGCTGCCAGCACTGCGTGTATAACGCCCTCTCCTCCTCGGGCCGTCCTTTTGCCAAGCTTCCCAGCCGCTCTTCCTCCCTCCTCCTGCTCCTCCTCCTCCTCCTCCTCCTCTTTGTCCTTCTTGACCTGTAAGGATGATGTGATGGACAGGTCGGAGCGTCCCGGCTCACCAAGAGTGGGGTCAGCAAGAACACCCTGTTCCCACAGCAGGTGCGCGATGGGAACCTTCCGCTTGTCATGAAGCTCAAAGTGTTGTATTTTTTCACGGAAGTAAATCTAAGACAAGTGCAGTATGGGGAGTTACGTGTTAGGGACCTTACATATGCCTTACAGACGCAATATGTAACTCCCCGTTGTTCCCATATGCCCCTGATACGGTATTTCCCTTTACTATATAAAGGCCTCGCATGGGAAACTCCCTTCCTGTTGGTCCTAAAAACACTCAGCCCCAAACCCCAAAACCTAAGCCCTGAACCCTGAACCCTAACAGTATCGCCAAGTGAAGCAAGACATGGGCTCTGGGATGGTCCTGTTTTTTAGGCTTCAAAATGGGGGTTTCCCAAATCAGGGTTTAGTGTTTAGGGTTTAGGTTTAAACTTAGGGGTACCCTTTTAAAGGGGGATAGAGGGGTTCTACAGGGATATTTAGGCTCTAGGATATAGAGCTTAGGGTTTAGGGTTTCCTAAGATTGTGGGACTTCTGGGGTCCCCAGAAGAAACCTTATTAGTATTTTGGGTCCTCTATTTTGGGAAACTACAAGATCATGGTTGAAGTATGCAGGGGTCCAGGCCTCATGATGGTCTTGTTGGCCAGTGACATGGCTCTCATTCAGAATCTAGACTTCGACTCTTACATGTCGGTGTATGAGGCTTTGCAAGCCTGCTTTGCTGTGACCTACTTTCTTTATGTTCAGTAAACCTAGTGTCAGAATGCTCACCCTCCTCCCGTGCAACGAGGCCCTCTTCAAGGACTGCAGTTTTGCCTTCATGGAGGAGGTGTGCAGTGCCCCCGGAGAAGTAATGGAATGCTCCATGACGCGTTCTCAAAAGCTGGGGCCTGCTATCACCCGTCTGCAATGAACCGAATGACCGCAGTTCAAGTAGAACTTGGTCATTCATCCGATCCACACTCCCATGTCGAAGGGTTTTGCAGTTGGTAACCCACCCAAAGAGCCCACATTCACCCGATCTAAAGACCTCGAAGCCACAGGCCCTGTTGCGATGTTCATTCTTGTTGACTTTTCTGGTTGGGAAGCTTCCTCTTCCTCTTTTTTTGATCAAGTTGTGGGTGAGGCGGCGGAGCGGGCACTTACAGAATTAGGTCTTGAGGTCCCCCTATTTATGGCCCATGTACTCTGAGGCAAGTTGCTGCAGCGGAAGATCTGCTTCCCCGGGCAGATCATTGTGGAAGAGGGAGCTGAGAGCCAGGAACCGTCCGACCAGTTTTGGGGGGCGGTTAGGGTGTATGGCTTAGGGTTCAGAATGTAGGGTCTGTCAAACGGTCTATGGGGCAGTTTGGGTTTACAGAGGTCCTTACAATTTGTAATGCTGTGGGTGATTTTGGGTATGTTTGTAGAGTCCATCGGGTTTGCGGGGTTCATCAGCGGTTTTGAGGCATGGCAGACAGCCCAAATGCAATGAATGGCAACAGTTTGACGGAGTCTTCCGCACTGTGCAAAACTTGATATGCTCTGGACTGTAGGGGGAGGGAACAGTGGGTTTGCGTATCTCCGGGCCATCCAACAGGCAACGACGAGTTGACAGAAAATTCCACCCCTAGCTCTTTTTCGTATCGAGCCGGAGGAGATGTACGCCATCGCACAGGGTGAGGCATCTGCAGCTCGGCGCCATAGCATGTCCATGGTAATGTGCAGGTACATGAGGACTACGTAAGATGATGCAGCGAATCTGATAGGGATGTTTGAAATGCAAATATAGGAACCCAGGAATGCCAAAGGAGCTGACAGGGGATTCTTAGCGAAGGTCCGTCCACGGGGTCCTTTGTCGGGTATGCCAGTGCCAAATGTAGGTCCTGCGCTCGCACGAACCTTTTGGCTCGTTGGCAAGCTGTCAACGCCTGGCAGAACAGGATGAAAGACGGTTTTTGTTTTGGGAAGGTCCGGCATATTGATTTAAATCGGAAGGCCCGACTTGTAACTTGCCAGTGAGGGGAAGTCTTGCAAATCCTAAGCCAAGCACACCACTTGCAGCTTCATGAAAAGTTCATTTTCGTCATTCCCAATTCACTTCCTTCCTTTGCCCCCTTTCTCTTGGTCAATGCCTTTGGCTGCCGCCAGGGTGCAATTGCCCATTGTCGTCATCATCATCCTTGTCATCATAATCACCATGATAAGTAGTTAAACCGTGAAGCCCAGGTAGGATCAAATTTTCCAGAGAACCTTTCTTTACATCACCCATTACATGTCTCCAATCTAAACTCCAGCTCTCTTACGATCCCTGTGCTTTGTAAAGCGCGTCCTACATTCCTTCCTTGACAAGCCTACAAGGTGGAGAAGCATGGCACAAAGTTGGGGGAACTCCAACAGGGATCTGCCTTTGGTGAGAGGGCGGTTCTTGGCTTGACATCGATCCAGTCCTTCACCATCAAGGTGGTTTTGGGGTCACTTTTAAGGGTTAGAAGGGGTCATATTACAAGTTTGGATGAGGTGTCTGAAGGGTTTTCTCAATCCAAGTGGATAAGACTCAATATGGGCAACGCAGGTCTGATGTTGAGGAATTAGAGTTCTTGTCAGCTTCTTGAGCTGCCATTTTCTTTGGACCCTGCGTGTGCAACGAATTTTCACACCGCGTCAAAGCCCAGCCAAAAAGCATTGGACTTCTGGAAGCCAAACCCAAGCCTCCAAGGCTTCTTCTACTACTACTACTACTATTATTACTATTATTACTATTATTATTATTACTACTACTACTACTACTACTATAGTATATCGGGGTTACATATATAGGGAGAATGGAAAAATGGAAACTACTATAGTAACTACCCACTCTTAAAGTCCTGCGCAACAGCTGCAACAGGAAGCATTCAGCTTGAACAAGACTTATCCAGTTCTAGGAAAGCTGCGCCCTCTCCTGAGGATGCCAAACAGGACCCAGAGTCGCGGAATGTGCGTGTAGGGGCAAACAGTTCAGAGTCTAAGGTTGAGGGATTAGGGTTGAGGGTTTAGAGTCACCCTAAACCCTGAGCCCTGGAGTTTAGAGGTTTAGGGTTCCGGGCTCAGGCCTGGATTCAGAGCCCTGAAGTCCTTTGCCTTTGCTCCCATTCAGGGTTTAGGGTTTAGTTTAGGGTGTAGGGTCCCTTGCGTGGTAGGGTTTCTTGAGGGTTTACTGTGACAGAATCCTTGTACTCGATCCACCCGACTTCCGTTTTCGACCGATGGAGGCGGAACGGATGTGCGACCTCATGTACCTGAACTGCCACGAGCCTTTGCTGCCTGCAGTTGCTGCGCAGATGTTAGTACTCTAGCTAGAATTCTTCACTGCTATCAGAGTGGCAGCAATGATACCTCAAAAAGGATTGTACCAGCACCAAATCCTAGACCGTTAGTTTTAGTACGAATACTTGAAATAAGATGCAATGTGGACACTCAGGACCTGGAAACGCTCCTGATGAATTTCGCAGATGAGAAGAAGTGCTCAGCTTGGGGGGTCGAGGTTGAGGTGGGAGTTTAGGGTTTGGAGCTTCGAAGCATGCATTCAAACCTGAAAAATGGATTAGATGCCTTCGGAGACAGTGCAAATTGCAGCATCTTCAGTATTTCGCATGTCAAGTTGTTGGAATACGACAGATGTGTGTCAAGTTAGATCATGGCTAAAGTAGACCATTGAGCTGGTAAAGCAGTGCTTCTACCTATAGTAGAGGATAGGCTGTAGGGTTGTTCAAGGAACTAGTGTTTGGTTTAGAGATTCCGGGAAGGTTACGCGGGCTTCAAGGGTGTTTTCCTGTCCACAACATCCAAGGCGCCTCCTTGGGGTTGTTGCAGGCATGATGCGAGAGGACGGGAATGCTTCCATCTGCAAGGGAAAGAGCCTGTTGTCAATCCAGTCTACTATAGTATATTGGGGTTATATAGGGATGATGGAAAAGAACGTGGAAACTACTATAGTACATTCGGGTTATATAGGGATAATGGAAAACAGAACGGAAACTACTACAGTATACTGGGGTTATATAGCGATGATGGAAAAGAACATGGAAACTACTATAGTATCCTAGATTTGTGTCTAGCAATCGTTCAGAGCCCTTTGTCGAAGGGGCAAGAGGACTCAGCTGAGGAGCGCCATGCTGGTAGGTGTCACGGCTTAGATCGCCTAGGCATGCAGGAAGGAAGTCCAAAAACTAGATGGAACTCCAAAAATGAGACAGTCAGCTTGACCTACTGTTCTCCAGCTGCAATGCAGTCCGCGGCGCGTGTCGCAGACAACAAGTAACCTTACAGCCTCATGCATGCAGGATCTTGCGGAAATCACGGACAAGGAGAGTTCCAGCTGCCTCTGCTGAATGGTCGGTGGATTAGAAGCCGTCCTAACATGTCCTGACTTTTTTGGGCTGTTTGCTGTATCTGCAACTGCCCTATTATCATCAGTGCTTAGATATGCCGCCAACATAATATAATCATAATCCTTTGATTGACGCCGTGGAGATTTTCCCTATCTCGTTGTCAGGAGATCCTACAAGAGATCCCTCTTTTGCCGGCCCTGGGAGAAGGTGCATCAAGCTGCGCTTGTTTCTTCTGCAGAAAATTGTGCTGTCATTAGTCTTATTGTCATGCTTGCCGTAGCCACTAGTCAGGCTCCGCATTTATCTTGCCTAGGTCTGGCTGTATTGCTTTGTCAGTAGCTGCTCGGGCTGCATGATGTGGTCGCCGGCCGTTCTACTTGTCCCCAATTCTCGGCACCACTGCCGCTGTGCTCATTTGCGGTTTCCACTGCTGCCGCCGCCAGCGCCGCCGTCCCTGAAACTGCCACAATCACCACCACAGCCGCCGCCACCGCCACTGCCCACCGATGCCGTCGCTACCATCATGGCCGCTCCCACTACCATCGCCACAACGACCACAATAGTCCCCAATGCCACAGATCCAGTGCGACGTTTTGACAATTGGCCAATGAAGATTTCAGCTAGTACAGGTGAGAACAGACTTCTTCCTCCAATATCACAAGCATCCACCTTCCTTGTATTCTCGTCGCGCTAGACCCAAAGTCCTTATCTCTTACGCAGCGGAGGCTTTATTCAGCTTCTGCTTGGATCGCTTCAGGCGGACTTTAGGGTTTAGGATTCGTTGCGACGGTTGCTATTGGAATACCGCTCGATTTCGTCAGTATCAGATTTACGGCTGCAGTTCGTACCTCAGCAGTTCTTGTCACTGCTAGGAGATCAGATTTTGACAGGGTATTCAACTAACTCCTGGAAGCCTTTGA
The DNA here is from genome assembly GCA_905231905.1 of Symbiodinium pilosum. Taxonomy (NCBI): domain Eukaryota; class Dinophyceae; order Suessiales; family Symbiodiniaceae; genus Symbiodinium; species Symbiodinium pilosum. The sequence goes on along the minus strand of CAJNIZ010036703.1, from coordinate 14,358 downwards.
GTTTCCTTTGATGCCTTAAGACGTGACGCCCAGCTTTGCAGACTTGTTTTCTTCCACCGCCTTCAAGCTCACGACCTTCATGTGCTAACTTTGAAGCCCATGTACTCCAAACTTGGAAATCCCACGGCTCTCTTTCGAACATCGGGCAACCCGAAACCCTGAACCCTGAGAAGGGCAACATGCTTCTAGGCGTATATGTGGAGAGCCAGGTGGAGAACCACCTCATCCCGTGCCGTTTAGGATGTTGGGCTTAGGGTTATAGTTTTGGATTGAGGGTGTAGGATTTCGAGTCTCGCGGTTTGGGGTAGGTCAGGGTTAAGTGTATGATCAAAAGACTGTCCGAATGGCAATGCTGTGGAACGTGGCATTCTCTTGAGATGGCAAACGCCCGCCCCCTAAGAATGAAGCACCCGCGCTCTTGTAAGAATTAACATTGAGCTATACTCTAAACTCCTAGTACCCCCCTTTATAAGCCCTATGCTACTCCCATGTGTGGTACCTTGTATGTCCCCCCTTTAGGGGGTTTGGGCTGTGGCTCATCTTCCTCCGATCTCATGGCACCTGATCGGGAACATCTATTCTTCGGGGATGCTTTTGTTTTGAGTTGCGGGAAGGGACCCTGGGTCATTATTAGATATGATGTCTCATTGTTCTTACACTTAGACCCAATAATCTCACTTAGAAATATGTCTAAAACATGGCTCCACAACATATACATATACATATATATATATATACGTATGTACATATGTGTATATATATATATATCTCTAAATAGACATCCAAACCCACATATCAATCCAATGAGGAACAATGATAGATTGCGTGAGGTTGGGGCGGTCAGAAAGGATGAACTTATCAAGGGCAAGTCGGAAGAGCTCTTCCTCGTGGTTCTGCAAGGACTGACTTCGAAGCTTTCCGTTCAGTGCCCGTAAGTTCGGACTTAGAGCCTTTGGTCTGTAAATAGCGGGATGGCGTACAGTATAGCCGCCATGAACTGTATGCAATCCTTCTGGGTGCCTCCAGAAAGGGCCCTAATTTTTTGAAACCCATACAGGGTTTAGAGGTGCCATGCTTAAATTGGGGGCCTGACTCTCCCACCTGAACATGTTCTGGCCGTATTTGTACGAACTCAAATCATGGTTCATATGTCCGTCAAGCTCCTATAAGGGTAGGATTCCTAGCATAGGCGCATGCAAACTGGCCACCCGCGATTTTACCCTGAACCTTACACTCCTCTGCTGGCTCCGTGTTGCAGGTAGGGCATCTGTTCAGCTGGATGGCTCTGTTCTTCGCGAGCTTTCAGAAGGCGGGGCGGGCACCTGAGCACTCCAAACCTTCACAGGGGTTTGGCAAAGAGAGGATAGTCTTGGGGACCTATATATAAGAAACACTGGGATTACAAGGGTGATTATGTGCTCATTGTTCTGGAGTATCTACTTTTGGAGAGCCTCCCTTATCAGGCCCCTCGAAAACAGCAAACCATCATCCCGTCCTCCGTTATCCAATTGCTAGTTTTGCTCGGTGGAAGCTAAGGTTGCTAGTCCGCCCACCAGCCCCTGCAGCAACGAATCCCTTTGAGCATTTCCCCACTGCTATGGGCACACAAGTGGCGCAAGTGGCCTAATGGGGTAGCATCATGAGAATTATCCTATACCTTGCACCCTCAACCCAAAACCTTGAAATCTGAGTCCGAAGCCTCCAAGCCAGCGTCTTATTTGAAGGCGAAAGCTTCGGGGAGGCTGCCTGCGCAGGGCTGGTGCAGAGCACGCGTGGCGACCTGGCCTTGGAAATCTATGCCGTCCGCGCCCCACGTGTGATCACGTGTTAGCTTGCTGAATGTCGCATGCATGAAATTAATCGGGATGCAATCCCCGGGATTGCGTTTGTTCACGAAATAGCCTTCGAGTTCAGCACTAAAGTATTCAAGAATTTTCAGGCTTATAAATATTCCTATTTCTTCAATGGCTTAAGCGCTATGCTTCTGCCCTGAGGCTTCAGGGCATTGCTGCCTATACCTCTATGCCAGCAAGGACCGAAATTATGTCCTTGAGTTCGGACTTCAGTGCTTTCAGACATTTTTGGACACATGTGGCTATAAGGGAAGCGGAGCAACAGCAACAGGCATGACGACTACCACAGCTCCTCCTACCTCGGCAGCGGCAGCAAAATGAGGTTTCCAATTTTCTGCAGTTGTTATTGCTGCTGTGTGGAAGGATGCCGTGCAAAGAGCCTTGCAGCAAGAAGGCTTGGATCGTCGGAATCGGGTTGGGATCTTTGTTGGGCTGAAGCTTCAGGCAGCTGTCCTTAGCAAGGTCAAGGTTGCAGGTTGGAGTTTCTTGTTGCTCATACAGGCATATGCAGGAATTACATAGGGGTATGTAGGGATTAGGGATATTTCGGGGTTATATGGGGTTTTGCCTGGTGACCTTTTCAGAACATGACAGCGGCTTGATCTAGACCCGTTATCCAGCTGCACATACCCAGCCACCTGGATTCCCGAGCCTTGACCAAACTTTCGCGCCCCTACCACAATGACTGGCAGCTACTTGGAGCTCCCCAAATGCACATTTCCTCTCTCATCGATGCAGTACTTATACTAGCGGACGTGCGAAGTTTATCATCAGGAACTTGAATGCATGTTTTCTTAGCTTTCCAGGGCATTCCCTCAAAGCGGGACCTCTGCCCATTCGTAAGCGCACCTGTATCCAACCCTGGCCCCTAAATCACAAGCCCTATGCCCTAAACCCAAAGCCGACACTCCAAATCTTGAAGCCCCAAACTTCAAACCCTCGATCCCAAATCCGAAGCCCTGACGCACTGATTTCGAACATGTCTGTTTTGCAGGCAGCCTCTTCCGTGACAAACTTAGGGGCTCGGCTCTTGGGGTCTTTTGGTCCGGCTGAATAACTGCAGGGGAGAATACAGGGAAAATGTGTGTGGATTTCTGTGGGCTATACTTAGGGATGATGAAAAGGTTCCGTGAAGATGAGATAGGCTCCCAAGGTTAGGGATTAGGAGTCTGGCTTCCAGCATGGGAGCCTCTCAAAGCCACTCGAAGCCTGTCCTTGGTGTACCCGTTTCTTCCTCTCCCTGTGCAGCTGAACAGCCGCAGGACAACTTGCTTCTTTCCAAGTTTCTGTTGCAGAGCCGTCGCTAAGCTACTAACCCTTGCTACTGCATGATTCCTCTCGTTTTGAGCGTGATTGTTTGGATGCATGTTTGGAAGTATGGTAATGCGCGTTAGTGGTCGAAGGTAGCAGGCTGTGCAGAAGGGAGCATTCAGTGGCCGCTGTATTGCAGCGTGGAAAAGTTGCACGCCCTGATGTAGGGTTAAGGGTGAGTTCTAGCAACTCCTCAAGCACCGGGACTGTTACCTTGGCTTGGTCTCCACTTCAGCTATAATCTAAACTTCTTAAACGGGATTATATAGGGGACTATTAACTATAGGGGTTATTGAGGGGCATGCTAGGATTTTAGACTATGGCTCACTTGGAAACCACGTCAGGATCTAGAGACCTCAGGATGCACCGCTTAAGGTCACGCTTGTGTGGCTCCTACATCGTATCTGTCCGCTGTTTGTGGCTTTCTCACTGAAAACACGCCTTCATTGAAATACTTTGACAGGAGGCCACAAGTAAAGAGCACGAGGACGCAAGATAAGCACAGGAGAAGGAAGAACCATGAAGGCTCCCATCTTTCTTCGGCAATTGAGTGTAGTTTTGCTCTCTGTCTCTTTCTCTCTCTCCCTCCGTGTCGCACGTAAGTTCAGCTGAAGGAAGCATACCTGTCATGCCCACCTAGGTTGCAAAGGTAAGCGCAAAACGAGCTTTTCTGTAGAACAGCCATTTAAAAAGGAACTCTGAGCCTCTCGCTTACAAGTTGCTGAAGGATGGATCCTAAAACCCTACTCAACCTACTCACCATCCTGCACATCCCCATGCTTCAAAGATTCAAAGACTTCATCTCACTCATTGCCCAGGCACTGTTACTGTATCGCCGGGCTATGCAAGGATAGCTTCTTCCTCAGATGCCCATGTGTGCGAACGGAAATCTCACATGAAGTGCCATGAGAGCATTTGCAATCAAATGCTTGTGGGAGAACTGAGGATAGGGAGTGGCGCATGCTCTGTGTTTTTTTCTGTGCACCTTCCATGCACCTTTGTCTTGTGAGTTTGACGACCCGTCCTGTCCAAACAAGCTGTGCCATGTTCTTCTGAGGTTGTGGAGAACAGTTCTCTCAGCTTCTTGCAGATGACCCAGGCGAGCAAGAAAAGACTGCTTTTGGCAATGCTTGCTGACTGGGAAGCCCACGGATGTTCGAAATGGACCCCTTTTGCTTTAGTCACTGCACCTTCATTTGTTATATAAGCTGCAGACAGCTCAAATTGGTCTAATCAAGCAGGCTCTTCGGTTAAACATGCGGCAACCCATAGCCTGGTAGAATTGCTTCAATCACCAACCAAAATCACGCCCATCACAGTCACAGGGAATACGTGTTTCCTTGTATAAACCTGCTAAGCCCAGGCTTGGTTTCTGTCTTCAGATCCCGGTTTTGTAGGCTCTGAACCCTAGAAAGCATAGACTTACGGGGTCTTAGTAGGGAATATGGGAATGTATCATATAGGGATTCTATTCTCTTATTCCTTACGAAGACCCAGCAAGTAGACCCCAAGCCCTGAACGCTGAACCCCAGCACCCTGAAACACTGTTGGGGACTGACTTCAGGATCAGCTGACGCAGCTGCTGGAGAGGCTGCAGCAAGGGCTTGCGCAAATCAGCTCCCAGGGAGCTTTGGAGTCCAAGGTGTTAGGGGTTGAAGGTTTAGGTTTTGGAGGCTAAGGGTTTCGGGTTTAGGATCTAAGGTTTAAGGGCTAAGGGTGTTAAGGAATACCGAAGTTGACGCGGCGCGGGGTTCCTAAACTGTTGGGCCAGTTTTTGGGGCTTGCGAGCCGAGGACTTTGTGTCTGGAGGGTATAGGTATCATATTGGATTCGAGGGCATTCAGTATTGAGACATGCGATGTGGGCCACATAAGGTTTGTGCATCGTAGAAGGTCCCCACCACGGGCCCCTAAAGGGTTCCTCGGGCATTATAGGGCATGTAGCAAGTGTATGACTCCTCCACAGATTGAGGGCCCATATTAGGAAAATAGTCCAAGGATTTGGGTTTCTGGCTTTTGGTGTTCTCCTTTTCTGCAGCCGGGTAGGTGTCCTGCGGGTCTTCTGGGGTCTCTGAAGAGTTCACATGAGTAGTATTTTGTTTGGGGATACTATGGTACCCAATATAGAGTAAGATTGTATCCTCCTTTGGGGTATAGTATTTTATATAAGGAATATAATCTTACCACCAGAAAAGCACTACTCACATGTTCAAGGTCACCCCTAAATGCTAAACCCTAAACCCTTTACAAAGAAGTCTCCACAAGAGTTTCTTTCCCTTGCGTGTCGTCAGTCCACATGCTAAACCGGGAGCCCCAGAAGTCAATGTAGCAGTTTTCCTGCAATAGGGGGAGCCTAACATAGACGCCAAGGCACAACAATCCCTACTGTAGGGACCCTCAAAAGGCAAAAGAGCCGTAGGAAACTCCTATTCATTTCTGACCCAAGCCCTTAGTGAGGCTAGGCTGATGTCACGTCAGCCAAAAGGTGGGTCGCAGGTTGGAAGTGTGAGAGAAAATAACATCTGGGGCTTGGAGGTATGATGCTCTTAGTCCAACTGTCAGCACGGCCGACAAAGCCTTTTTAACCACCCAAAACGAAATTCTGGTTTGACAGATTCATAATGCCCAAGCTCACAAATCAAACCCTACGCAATTCTGTCAACCCTACATCATTCTCACAGAAATACACTTTTGAAGAAACTCCAGATATGGTCTAATGAGCTCGGTGGCCAGGTGCGAAGAGTGTTTTTGCCTGGAGAATCAGGTGGGACTACAGTCAGCTGCCAGATGGGAGGTATAGTTTTCAGGCTTAAGGTATTCTAGGTTTGGACGGAGCTTACGTAAAGCGAACGTATTTACCTTGCTTCATGATGGGGGGTGCATCTTCGCATCAAATGAAGAAGATTCAACTTGTTCCTTTGTTGGCATGGACACACTTCTTGTAGCTGTGTTGCTGCGAGCTCGATGGAGGATATCATGCATCACCTCAGACACCATGTGCTCAAGGAAGTGCTGCACTTGCAAGAATTACAGAGTTGTTGAAATATCAACTCTTGCCAGTCCTCCATGAACAATCGGGTTGAGTGGGGTAGTAGAGGGTTATCTAGGGTTATATCGGATTATATAAGGATGTACATCGTTGTATAGGGATTTTGTAGGGTTATACAGGGCTATCTAGGGGTATACATAGGAGTAGTATACAGGGTTATTTAGGATTATCTAGGGATGTATATAGGGTTCTGTAGGGCTACATGTTGACGTTCTGCGCTTTGTGCAGGATCTTCTGTCTGCTCGGCATCGTCACAGGACACTACTCTTCCTCCTTGCAGGACCTCGGATTCTGTCAGTTTAATGGTTTTACCTGAGCCATATTCTAAAGTCCTTGAAGGGGGCTTATGTAGGGGATTCTACAGGGGACTACTCTAGCGGGTATTAAGGGGGATGCTAGGAGTTTAGACTATGGTTCACATGGGCTAGAATTGTCTACTGGATGGGGACCACCTGTGTACCTAACGGACGTGTGGAGATCATGCCTAGGGTCATTCGGTTATGTCCCCCTTGAGTAGATAGAATATGGCTTTGGGTATGTTATAGTAAGATCGCCATATGCCCCATATTCTATCTACTTAAGGGAGACTATGTTCAAGGTTGTGTTTGTAGGAAGCGCTTGACGCGAGCTGAGGATTCGGTGTGTAGGTTTCGTCTCCCTCCTTAAAGGGGGGCTTATATAGGAGATTCTATAGAGGACTAGGGGGTATTATCTACTTGAAATTCTTGCAGAGATTCTTGCTGGAGTTCTTCATTCAAGTGCATCGAAAGTCTGAGTTTTTCCGGGTAAGGCAGCCGGTAGATCGGGGCAACGAATACAAAGCGGTCATTATTGTGGCCAAGTGCCAAGAACCATGTCTTTCCATGTCATGACGGGGCCAGCCAAGCTAGACACCAAAAGCGTGAGACACCTCTTCGATCAAAGAGATGGGCACCAGACGCTTTCAAGGCATCATGTGGCGGAATCTTAAAGCCATGTCCCTTCAGTTTTTTTGATTAGATGTTGCTGTACGACACCTTGTGAAAAGTGCGTTTAAAACTTCACTTGCCAGCAGGAAAGGCCACCTGTCAAATGGGCTGCTGGCTTGGAGGGACTTCTACCACCTTTTACTGGGTTGCTGTTCAGGAACTTAAATTAAGTTATCATATTGGGGAAACCCTATTTTTGACTATATATACCCATTATGGTCACTTAATTTAAGTTCCTCAACAGCAACCCAGTTTATTAAGACTACGTATTTTTGCAAGCGACATCAAGGGCTTGAGAATCATGATGCTGGTGATTTCAAGGTTTAGGGTTTAGGGTTTAGGGTATCGTCTAAAGTGTAACGCCTGAGGACCCCATTACGACGATGGCAGTTGCAAGTCTGGTTGGCATCATGTGGCTGTCAGCATGGCTCTGCAGGCATATCGCAACATGAGCCATAGTCTAAACTCCGTAAAGGGGGTTATATAGGGGATTATAGAGGGCAGTATTCTAGGAAGGGGGCATACTAGGAGTTTAGACTATAGCTTATATGATCCTTACAAAATGCTGCAGGAGGATCCTTACAAAGTCCTTGTAATCCTTGAAGGGCCCCAGTTTTGGAGACACTCCCATCTGGGTATCGGAGACTCTAGTCCCTTGTGAGGGATGAGATCATGTCTCCTTTTGCTTGTAGCATGTACTGATCTCAGTACAATCTTCGTCGGTTCAACCACCAGAAATCTGTCAAGTCACTACAATGATATAGTATGATATGTATAACCTACGAGAAAATACTACAACACACCTAATTTGGTATGTATTCTCTCAGGCGAAGAGCAGCTCTTCCTGGAGTAGGGCACCCAGATCCTGGCTGTTAGAAGGGAATGAAGGAATGGAAAGGAAAATGCAAATTACCATTTTGGCTTTAGGGTTTAGGATTAAGGGTTCAGGCGTTTTCAGCAGGGACTTAAGCAATGGATGCCTTTAAAACCTCATATATGGAGAATGGTCTTTGCTCTTGCGCTACTTTCGCCCCATTTCCTACTAAGAAGAGGCGGGACGGACTATTTGGATCTAGGATTTAGGGTCATTGGGGTATTATTAGGGTTATATTGGGGTTGTATTGGGATAACGGAAAAGAAAATGGAAACTACTATTTGGGGTTTAGGGTTTAGTATTTGGTGTTGCAGGTTGAAATGCCAGGGGTGATTGTCAGGGCACCCGCAAAAAGGCGCCTCTCCGATCAGAGTAGCTAGGTCTTGAAAAGTGCAGCGCGCGTTGTGCAGGACCTTCCTGTCAGCAAGTCTAAGTCCTAAGTTCTATCGGGATCATACATATGTATACATGGACACCTAGCCTTGTGGACCCGACCTTGCGCCTTTAGGCACACTTCCCAAACCGTAAACCCTAAACCCTACACCCCATCTGAGCCCGCCCCCAAAGTCAGCTCCTTTCTGAAATTTTCCTCGGATTTGAAGGCCTGGCAACGCCATCATCCAGACGTTGCACGCTCAGGGATCGTTTCTCCACTGTAGGATGGGGACTTGTCAAAATCGTATGTCTTTTTTTACTCGGTATAGTCTGGATTACACTGATGTCGAGACATTCCCATCTAATGCACAGTGCGTAGGAGGATATGCAGCTTAGATTACAGGCTTTTCTGGTACACCTAGACCACGCAAGAACATCCTACACCCTAAGCCCTAGAGGGACCCCCGCTTGCTCCACCGTGTTGAGTTTGAGGTCTCTTCTAGGAGATTCGATTGCAACCCAATGCAGAAGGCACATTGGCTATCTCCTACATAGTTGTTGGGCACTGAATATGCTATGACTAAATTCGAGGAGAGAGCAGTTCGCCCGAGTCCTAAAGCTCCGTCAGCTCAAATGCTTCACCCCTGAAGCCTACATCCTTCGTCCCAAGCGCGGTGGGAAAATGGAAACTACTATAGTCTATTGGGGTTATATAGGGGTTACCTTGGGATAATGGAAAAGAAAATGGAAACTACTATACTATCTTGGGGTTATCTAGAGGTTGTAACGGCTGGAATCTCGCGTTTCGGGTTCCGAATCTCAGGAGCAGGAGCGCTCAGGGTCGAGGGGCGGTTCCACCGGCGCAAGTTGGACCCTTGCAAGTTCTACTTCTTCTGCTTCTGTTGCTTCCACATCATGATGACAATTGTCGCTGGAAGTAAAGCTATCACATTTCGACGACGCAGGTAGGAACGGTTGAGCGTTATGGCATTGTTGCCAAGAACTGGAGACTAGAATGCCTAGTCAAAAAGCCAGGTGACAGCTCTCACCAACTGCAAGGCAGTTCTGATCCGGCTTCATTTTTGGGCCGTTCAGCTTTGTCCATGATGCTGAGCATGGTCCCACTCCACTGTTCACAGCCACAGTGAACGTAACAATTGATGTTACAAGGCCATCAGGGATGTGTTCAGGGGCTGGGACTTTTCATTGGCTTTTTTCTCCTCCATTGTGGCCAAGAGCTATGGCCGCAACAGTAACAACAGAACCACAGGAATCATCGATTTTTCATGGTTTCATGTACCATCATCAACGTCTGCCTTTTTATGGGACTTTATGGGACTTTGGGAACGTCAATTACAATTGGAATTGGGCTGTTGCGAGGGCGACAGTTGAAACGCACTTCTGTATATGTCTTTCTGCAGTTCCTCCTCCTGAACAAGCGCGTGATGATGAACTTCGCCAAGGCACAACCGGATGAGGACTGCGAATCTTGTATGTTCACAAGATGCCATGAGGGGGTTTGGCGGTATTGTGCTAGTGGTTTCAGGTGGGACAGAGTTTGAAGAGTCTGGATGATATTGAATTTCTATGGAAATATACGGAGCAGCTTCGCTGACCGAAATCCTGGAAACAGTAACTTGGATAGTCTTAGTATCGAGTGCTTATGATAGTTGGCTGGTAGCAGCAAGGAAGCATCCCCGAGCATATCCTGCAATGCGTCTAAAGCAAGGCGTATACTTAGCTAAGACAGGGTTCAAATTTGAACCGGTTATAACTTAACCAAAATCTCATACCTACGCATATTAGGTACCCTTTGGTCAGGACCTACATGATGAGTCAAATAGGTGAGAACCGGACAAAATGGAACTGACATGGCTTCTCATGGGGCGAAGTATTGTTCAGATCATAACGACCTCGCCCCAAATTTCAGTTGCCTTAATGCCAAGTTCCTGAACTCATATAAAATCAAAATGACCTGTGAACCGGTGAAGGTCAAACAATTCTAAAGGTCCAGCGCATAGAATTTGCCGCGGAAGGCTTTGTGGTACCCCCTGAATCTTAGGTGCCATAATATAATCTATACCTTAAAGGGGCCCTTAATTTTGAGAACAACCCATCTGAAGGTATTGTACTACAAATATTATGGTCCCTTTGAGAGGGAACATATATGGTTCAGGCTTGGGAAGAATTACCCAGATTACGGTTCTAGATTTCTTGTACAACTATGGTATAGGGTACGTCAAACCGACCTCAAGATGATTTTTGTAATCCGGTTGTTCTTCAGGCCCCTGTATTGACCAAATATACCAAAAACCTAAACCTTCAGCCCTAAACCCGAAAACCTTGACCCTAAATCCTTTCATTGGTCTCCTAGAATCCTAACGCTGATATAGAGGCCTAAGCAAGGATATTACCCCAAAAGAGGTCATGTAACGTTGAGGGATATTATCCCCACGACAATTTAACATGAAATGGACGTGGGTTGATATGGGCGATTCCAGGGCTGATTATCAATCTTCTGGTCCCAAAACCCTTGTATAATTGCTGAGCGGATCTCATAATGATACTGGTGATTATTTAGTCCCCTACAGTAGCTATACCGGTTGCCAGAATCCATGTCCCCATCAGAGACCTCAAGAGTCTAGATACAACTGGGCTGACTCTGAATCCTAAATTCTGAACCCAAGCTTTAAGCTTTAAACGTGAAACATGCCGTTGAGGCACAGAATCTTGCAGGACCCTGAACATTGTATGTATTATGCGCTGCTCATAAATCCTAGGGTTTTTGGTAAATAGATGCGGGATTCTTTCATGCCCGGTAGCCTCAACCCTTCACCCTACAACCGTACCACCTGCATCAAACATAATCTAGCGCTGCATTGGCGATGATGCCGCGCCTTGGCGTTCTCGGCTCAAGCTTTGGCGGACTTCGCATTGCTGAATCTAGGTAGGTATTTTAACAGACGCCGGCGTAGTCTATGATCGTAAGAATAGGGTTTACAAGATACCTGGTCATAACTTGGATCTGAAATCATGATGCCCCGTGGCGGTACTGCCTGACAAAGGTTGTGGCTGAAGTGGCCTCAAGCTGCCATGATTTGTAGTTTTCATCGTTCCTTAGGGTTTAGGGTTTAGCTTGATTGAAGTGATGGAAAATCTTATGAGGGCCCCTAGAGGCTACTCAAGGCCTTGTATGAAACAGACACTGTGTTTGAGCTCCTGGATAACTTAGTCTAGGAACATGGGGGATATGAACGGCGATGCGAGGCGCGAAATTGGGGGTGATCTTGTGAGTCCCTCCAAGCACGAGCCTCATAATGAGGGCTATATCTTTTTGAGGGTAAAGGAAGGAGGGGACCCTCACTCTTCTTGAGAAATGCTAGATACTCAGATTGCAGTTTCCCAAAAAGTGGGTCTGCTTGTTTATCCAAAATCCTCTTTATGGGAGCCTGAAAGAAGGCCCGTCATAGGTACAAGCCTCAACATATCTTTTCGACTGTCTGGGCCGCAGGCTGACAATCCGAGTGTGGATAGTTTCCAGAGCTAGGGCCCGTATTTGTACCCCGCATGGTGCGGTAAGAAGATTAAATCCAAAGGAACCAAAGTTTTGAGAATGGTCCAAGTAGGTTTTTCCCGGAATTCGAGTCCAGCTCACATCATTCCAAAAATTCTAGTCCTTATTCTATAGGGACCATTAAAAAAAGGTAGCCCTTAATTTCTGGAATTCGTCATGTGTAGGAAAGACAGTTGCCAACTTGAAAGGGCTGAGTTGCTCGTTACAAGGTGCTCCAAGAAATACAGTACCTAAGGAGCCACATCGATTCTTACGGAGTACTGAGAAGGACTTGGGAATACTCGGAATCCCTATAAACCCCATTATAGTAGTTTCCATTTTCTTTTCCTCCATTATCCCTATAGAACCCCCATATAACCCTACCTAAACCCCTAAACACTTGAACTCTATCGTCAGGCATCTTTGGCGGCAGTGCAAAGACGGGGAATGTGCTAATGTCCATTGGCTATACTCACTGGAAAGAACACTGCTACTTCATGTAGATGCGGCTTTGTCTCAGTGTTCTTGCAATCCCCTAACTCTAAAACCGCAACACACAAAACCCTATACTCTATTATCGCTAAATGATCTGCTTCCCTGCAGGCACGCCAGCCGCAGTGTCAGCTGCGAGGAGGCGCTGTTTGGGCTTTGTTTTGAAGGAACTTTGCAGGGTCTCCAGGCTTGGGCTGCAAGTTCAATCTCAAAATTTGAGATGTATTCCCCTAAACCCTCAACCCTAAAATTTGAGATTTCAGGACGGAGGGTGAATGGCTTATGGTCCTGAAGCTTTTCCGTCAAAAGAAGCACCAAGCTTTATCCTTGATGCGCCTCAGCCAGACCTTTAACCAACCTTTTCCCTGAAGCCCAAACTCCTGCAAAAATTATCCCAATTGCCTTCTGAATAAATTCAGCCCAAGGTCGAAGCTTATGGTTCGTGATTGCCAAGTTGCACATGCGAGGTCGCTGATCGTGGTCGAGGGGGAGGAGGTGGAGGAGGAGGAGGAGGCTCCGTGAAGCATGACTTGCTTTCAATCACGGTCAGTTGGTGAGCTTCTTTGTGAGAAGAATCATGAATCTTGCCACTGGCGGTATCGAGGCGCGTACAGTTTGGTTAAATTCCCACATGATGGTGTTGCCATTTCTTAGTGCGGCTTGAGTTACGGGTGTTCCGCTTTTGAACATGTTTGCCATGGCACATTACGATGCTCTTTGGTTTTCCACCACTCTCTACTGTTACGACACATGCGGTTTTGTTCTTACCATCAGTGGAGCGATGATTTCTAGACCTGTTGCCATCATGATCATGACAAGCTTTGTGTTACATTCGAAGCCAAGCGAGGAATTGGCTCCGAATAGTCCGCACTGTCCATGTTCCTTATTCACGGGGGCAGTTGTGGATTGCCCGGCCGAGTGTTGTTCTTGCTGTTGGGCTGGGCGCGCTGGCCGGGCGTGTGTGGGAGTGGGTGGGAGGTCCACCTGCTTGCCTGTAACATTATTTCTAGGGGAACTGATTTGATTAGAGCCCCATATAATCTGCAGCTTGGCTCTAATTGGTCCTTGTGTGATGCATTGGCGATCCCTACCCCTGTACTTCTCGACTTCAAGCACGACAATCCAGCCTCTAGGACTCTAGGCCCTAGGCCCCTAAGCCATGAGGTCGCGACACGGGACGAGGTGAGCCTAACAAGCTTTTCATCGGACAGTTGCCTGGTTGCAGAGAGTGGCAGAGCTGACAGGAAGCCTGAAACCGAAATTCAATCAGCACAGTGTTTGTTTTGTGATGTGTGAGCAACCCAGGGGGAATCGGGGGCAACTTGGGTTCATTCTGGGGAAGGAGGGGGTTATATTGGGAGGCTACACGTAGCCGAACGCTTTTGCGTTTTTTTTAAATTTTGCTACTGCCGCTGCCTTCACTACTAGTACTAGTACTAGTAGTAGTACTAGTACTAGTACTAGTACTACTACTACTACTACTATTACCGCTACTACTACTATTATTATTACTATTACTATTACTATTACTATTACTATTACTACTACTATTACTACTACTGCTACTACTACTACTACTACTACTACTTTTAGTACTGCTATTCTACTTCTACCACTGCTACTGCTACTACTACTACTGCTACTGCTACTGCTGCTACTACTACTACTACTACTTTTAGTACTGCTATTCTACTACTACCACTGCTACTACTACTACTGCCGCTGCTGCTGCTGCTACTACTACTACTAGGTCCCCGGCGGGGAAAAACCCCCCCAAGAAACAGAAACACGATGATATCATACAATGGTATCATAAGGTTTCCCCACTGGGCACCAATAATATCATGATGATAATAACAGCGTGCCCCAAATAGAAACAATAGT
>CAJNIZ010036692.1:25225-36964 GCA_905231905.1 Symbiodinium pilosum | reverse complement strand
GCCCCAGGGATCATAGAAGCACGTGAGGACCTATTCCCTTCGCGCAGCCGCGCCGCATTGACTGGGTTGCTGTTAAGGAACTTAAATTAAGTTACCATAATGGGTATATGTAGTAATTTATAGGGTTTCCCCAATATAGTAACTTAATCTAAGTTCCCTAACAGCAACCCAGAAGCAGGACACGGATGTCTGCACTTCAGTCAAAGCCAGCAGCGCATCTGAGCCACTGCAGAGTGGCCTGTGAAGGGCCGAAAGAACAAGAGGAGCTAGCTGCTTGCGTGTAAAGACGTTTGCGGTGCAGCAGGCAAAGAGGGCTGTTGTCACGCGACCCACGTTCATGCCAACGGAGTTAGGCAAGGCAGGTGCTCCACAGCATGAGGCATATAATGCCAACAGCAGGCGAGTGCCAGTAGGGCAGTGTTCCAACTGTGACAGCGCCAGGCCCATGTTTGCAAGGCTTTTGAACCAGAATCTTTCACAAAGCAAAAGAAGCAAGAAACCTTTCACCTATGCACACAATGCCCGTGGGGACAGAAACTTCAGATGATTGTTACTATTGTGATTAGTATAGTTGTTATCATTGTTATCACTACTAATAGTGTGCTTGTTATTTTGCTATTTCTACTACGCTAAACCCTAAACCATTAGTATTAGTATTAGTAATAGTACTAGTATTAGTATTTAATATTAGTATTACTAGTCTTCTTCTTATTATATCTATTGTTGTTAGACCTTCTTATTATTCCTATGATTACTACTACTATCATTACTATTCCTACTATTATTACTATTATTATTACTATTAATACCATTATTATTGTTATTATTGTTGTTATTGCCCTAAACCCTAAACCCTAAACCCTAAACCCTAGACCTTATTAGACCTTCACGTCTTTCGGCCCCCGGCAGCGAGGTGAAAGTCCCTTCCTGCAAGCAGGCCCGCTTCTGTCTGAGTAGCTCGGAACTGCTAGGGTTACTTAGGCTTTCATATATGTATATATATAGGGGGTTATATATGGGATTATATGGCGTTATATGGGGTTATATGGGGTTTTATAGGGTTATACATGGGGATATATGGGGTTATATGGGGTTATGCAGGGTTACGTGGGGTCCTGCCCCTCGATGTTCGACGTGCCGGCGCAGAAACCAACCAAGCATCCGATCCTGCTATCACAAGCCCTGCATCCACTCATACCATAGCACGTCATTTGAGCTATAGTCTAAACTCCCAGTATCCCTCTTAATAATCCCTAGAGTAGTCCCCTATATACTTCCTTCTATAAGCCCCCTTTCAGGAGTTTAGACCGTGTAAACCCTGAACCCTAAACAGTAGTTTCCATTTTGCTTTCCATTCTCCCTATATAACCCCACTATAATCCCCATAAGCCCTTACATAACCCTTATAATCCCTATATAACCCTTATAATCCATAAATAACCCCTAAATAACCTATATTATCCCGTATGTATCCCCCCTTTTAAGGATTTCATGAATTGCAGCTCGGCCTCTTGTTCAGGCTTGGCCTTGGTGATGTATCTCATTTGCTCTGACCTGGCCATTGTCCAGTAGGCAACAGGCCTGTTAAGGGAGCAGAAAAGGGATGTATAGGGATATATAGGGATTATACAGGTTATATAGGGATAATGGAAAAGAAGATGGAGACTACGACTTAGGGTTTTGGGAATAGGCTTATGGAGATCCTCCCCTTTTTGGGATATATGGGGGTTATATAGGGGTTATATAGGGTCTTATAGGGTCTATAGAAATTATACAGGTTATATAAGGATCATGGAAAAGAAAATGGAAACTACTGTTTAGGGTTTAGGGTTATTAATCACTACTTTGAAGGCCTTTAATATGAGGAACCCTAATGTAGTCCCTATTAAGGGGAGGTGGTTTACTAATCGCGTCACCAGGCTCTCAGCCTAAACCCTAGACCCTAAGCCCTCTGTCATGAACAGAAAAAACATCAGGACCTACACAACTTTTACACAATTCGGGAAGACATTTGCCGTATCTTCGGGTGACATAGCTCCACAGGAAAGCGCGGCTATGGCCACTCTTTGGGCGACAGGAGATGAGCGAGGGAGTCCTCACACAGACTTGACTTCCCAAAACTGGGTTTATGGGTTGAGGGGGTTTAGGGGTTTAGGGTTTAGCGGTTTAGGGGCTTAGGGTTTTGGGGTTTAGCGCTTCAGGTCCCAAAACTGAAGCTTAGAAGTCTTCAGTAGCTGAATTTGCCAAGGCTTTCCATGAGGGCTGCTTCTCCACCCTAGCCGCCTTGCAAACCTCTTCACCTTCACTGCTGCTTCGTGTCATTGGTATCGCATACTTAGGTTGGCCCCTAAAACCCCATTGAATAATATTAGTATATAGGGTCCCTTATTAAAGCCATTAGGGAAAATATTGAATATCCTAGGGGCCTACCCAGATACAATTCCGGATGCGTGTCATTAATGCGGGAACTGATGTTCAGCTTGACGTCCTTGTTGAGCTCCGCGCTCCGTGCAGGCATAAGATCGCGCCTAGCAGGTCGATGGTGGTCACAGGTTCCAGGATTTTTTTGGGTTAGGATTACTGAATTGCTGCTTGGGCCCACTGCTCCAGCCTTTCTGGGGCCTGGGCTGCCATGGGGCTGCTAACATACAGGGGTGTGGATTCAACCTCTGAGCACAGCATGGGATTGGCACTAGTTAGCTGCAAAAGAGCAATCGGAAAATCAGGCACTGTGTTGTCGACTTGGAAGGCCTTTCTTGGTCACCTGCCTGGTCTCACATCCTCCAGATGAATTCGCGGCATCTTCAGTGCTTCTCCACATTACATTCCTGAAAAAAAAACTTCATGGGCGTGCCGGGGATTCCTGTATGTACTGTATGTGACTTTCTCACATACACATGGATGAAACGACGCTTCCTGCTTGACAGAATGGCAAAGGGCTTCTAGTCTGGCTTCGAATCACTAGACACGTATCCCGCAGAACCAGATGACCCGAAACAAAACCACAAGCGTGACACTATTCAACTATCCTCGTTCCTCTCTCATATGCAATTATTGAAGACAAACTTCAGATGCTGAGATACGAATGAAAATCTGCAACAGATGCAGAGAGCACATCCGCGAAAAGGAACAAGCCCTAGCTTCACAACACGACGCGGAGAACCTGTTCTCCTACCTTGTGAAGGGGAACGGGCACAGCGACGGCATATCAAGCAAAAGACCCATGCAATTAAATACTTCCGCCACATATACAAGGCGGGAAACTTAGATGAAGCCAGAAGCAGTCAAAGCAACCTGTTTTGATGGTCGCCTCACGGTCTCCAGTCGACTGGTCATAGGGCACGATGCAAGCGCCTCAGCAGAGCATTCCTGCTGAAGCTTGGCAAGACATAGCACGATACATTCCATGGAATTCTGCTCTTAGTCAGCCACCCAGTCTAGAGCCGCATCAACTTGGCCCTGCAGGGAACTGAGCAGGCTGAATTGGTAACCTGCAAGTTCTTTGGTGTTGCTGCACTTGGCACCTGCATCTTGGCTGTGCTCGCCAGAACGCTTGCTACCTGTCCATGACAAGTTCCTTGGAGGATGAACCCTAAACCGTAAACCCTAATCCTAACAGGAAAGAGACTGTAGCCGAAGTCGCTGTGAGCATTGCCTCGAGGAGCAGCTTGCGATCCAACACCTTCTGGAGCTCTGGATCCTTTCCATTCCAGAATACGGGGGTTATATTGGGATAATGGAAAAGAAATGGAAACTACTACATTATCGGGGTAATACTATAGGGTTATATCGGGATAATGGAAAAGAGAAAATGGAAACCACTATTTAGGGTTTAGGGTCTAGGGTTGCATTGCATCAGCACCAAACTGTTGGCCCTGTTCTTTCAAAGACAATCAATGCCTAGAAGTCAAGTGAGTACTTTGCCACAAGCAAATAGGAAGCCAGGAACTGCTTTACCTAAACCCTGAAACCCTAAACCCTAAATAGTAGTTTCCATTTTCTTTTCCATTATCCCAATATATACCCTAAACCCTACACCCTAAACCCTAAATAGTAGTTTCCATTTTCTTTTCCATTATCCCTATATGCCCCCTATATTACCCCTATTTTTGGGACATCTAAACCCTAAACAACAGAAAGCTCCTGCTCGGCCATAGAGATCCAACCTCGCAAGCTGGTCTGTTCTTTACACACAAGATGTCTACGAAACATTGATGGAAAATGCAGAAACTGCTGCGGAGCCATCTGGATGAGTACACCACGCAGCGTCCACAGCAAGGTCCTGACCGAACTGGCCAAAATCACCAGAGAGCTGGATCATGTGAGCCATAGTCTAAACTCCTAGCATCCTCTTTATTAACCCCTATAATAGTACTCTATATAATAACCCCCCCTTTAAGGAGTTTAGACTATAGGTCATGTGTCAAGATGGACTAGACTAGAAGAACTCTGGGCCGGGCCGTTCCAGTGCAGGCTTGTCGGCAGGCAACCATCCAGTTTCGTGTGTGGCCTTCCAACTCAAATTACATTCCTTAAATCTCTATATTCCCCCAGTTTCCATTTCATGGTCCATGTTGTTTTCCATTTGATTCTCCATTATAGGCGGATAATAACCCCTATATAACCCCCTATACAATCCCTATAAAACCCCCTAATAATCCCTTTAATATAGTATAACCCCCTATATAATCCCTATAAAACCCCCTAATAATCCCTATAATATAGTAATCTAAACAAGAAAGTTCACCAAGGTCGGAATTATCACTCTGAGCAGAAAGAAATAAAACCCAACAGCTGATGGCGGTATACCTGAAACATGGGAGTTTCCCAAAATTAGGTGTAACTTTTTGGGAGTCCCTATATCAAGGATTACAGTAGTTTGGGGTCTATATTGGGGTCCCCCCATTTTGGGAAACTACCACATGCACACCGCATCACCGACATTCATTTAAGGACTCTCTTGGCTGGCCAGCACGAACTTCAACAAAGTTTCGAGCAGTGTCACCTTAGCCAGTGGACAGTTTGCATAACATCTACTGGAATTCTGCATGCTCTCTTCGATTCTTAGATCCATGCAATGCAACAGCGCTGATTTTGGAGCAAGTTTGGTCAGTAGCAAGCAGAACTTGGACGTTGTACAGTGCAGGCACCCGGCCCAAGATAAGCCTCGGGCATGATAATGTAGACCCCTGATTGATAAACCCTTCCCCGATCATAACAGGGATCCTAATATTAAGGCCCTGAAAAGGAGGAGGTTTATTAATCACGGGTCTACATTAACCACAATGACATTATCAGGGCAAAAGGAAGATTTTGGATTCCCGGGCCGGGGCCGGAAATGTCATGCAGCCCTATGCCTGTGGCTTACATTGATGAACACATGGAGGCGAGTGACGGCGGCTCAGCTTGGGCGTATCAAGGTTTCGTAAATCTGAGCCGCGTGTGCTACACGCTGTTCGTGCAGTTGGTCACCTGAATTTGCCGCGCTGTACATCTGAAGCCTTCACTTGTAGGATTTCACCTTCGAGGACAGGAGGTCCGCCAAAGGGCCCAGCATCTTGTTGAACGACAGCCTGGACATCGAGAGAACCTTGGCAGATTCACTCTCCACAATGATGCTGGCCGCGCGTGGCTGGTTCTTGAGAAGCGCAAGCTCGCCGAAGTAATCGCCGACCTTGTAGTCCATAACGCGCGTCTCAGTGCCGTCGATAACCTTCAAGGCATAGAGCGTGCCTTCCTCAACAATGTAGAACTTGTCTCCCGGATCATCCTGCTTGACGATACAATCACCCTTGTTGAACTTCTCCGGCTTCAGCGCGTCGGCAATCTGCGAGCGCTCATAAGCTTCAAGCGAGGCGAGGAGAGTGACTGACTGGAGGAACTCATCGTACTTGTTGCGGCGGGCTACGGCAGCATCCTTGACCTGTAGTTTCCTTAGACCTATACCAAGAATAGTATTTCTGATATTTCCTTAGGGTTATACTATAGTAAAACTTCAAAATGATTGCTCAGGACAGTGCAGTGACGATGTAGTTGAAGGACTCGCGGTCAAGCTCCCAACAAATGCACTCCACCTTCGCAACCACGGAGGCGGCACGAGGACAGTTATAAAGCAGGGCAAGCTCACCGAAGACGTCTCCCTCATTCACCTGGGTTGCTGTTAAGGAACTTAAATTAAGTTACCATAATGGGTATATATAGTAAATAATAGGGTTTCCCCAATATAGTAACTTAATTTAAGTTCCTTAACAGCAACCCAGTCACAGTCTTAACCACCTTCTCCTCTCCATTGGATGTCTTTAAGCACTCAAGCTGGCCCTTCTCAATGACAAACAGGAAGTCACCATTGTCCCCCTCATTGATGACTTTCTGCCCAGCTTCGAACTTGCACTCCTTCATGGCACCCAGTATGGTGGTCATGTCCTTGTCCTCCAAGCTAGAGAACATGAAGCTCTTGGAGAGCGTCTGCTTCAAGCGCTGCTTCTGCTCGTCTGTCTTCGGATGATCTGGTGGTGTAAAGTCCTTTTTCTGGTTCCAGGCTCCGTAGGCCTCGGCGCTGACAGAGGTACGGGTCTTGCCCATGCTCTCCTCTGACTTTCGGAAAGCCTCTGGGATTTCATCACAGTCATCATCTTCATCCTCCTCTTCTTCCTCCTCTTCTGCTGGTGCGGCTGCGGCTGTGCTAGCTTCTTCCAAAGACCCCTGCAAGTAGCGGAGCTCCTGCTTCAAGTTCTGGTTTCTCTGCGACACGGATATCTTCTCTGTCGCATCAGCAGCACGACCAGTACGTTTGATGAGCCACTGGATCATGAAGTCCATGGGCACCTTCGGCATATCGGCCAACACATCACTTACCATTTCTTCAAGGATTGGATCCAAGGTCTTGAGGATGTAGTCCTTCTTTTCCTCAGCAAACGGCAAGCCATCTACAACGGACATGGCGACGCAACACGGCTGAGGACCTTTCACTGGCCAAGCAGTAGCCTTTTCAGACTAGGCTTGAGCACTAAGAGCAATTGCATTGGTACAGTGTGGAAAATGCACCAACAACAGCGAGCGCCACTGTAAGGGCAGACAATAACTGCGTTCCTGTTAATGAACTTGATTTCAGTTACTACATTGGGGAAACCCTATCAATTACCATATAGATATATACATATATATATATATGTATACCCATTATGGTAACTTAATCTCTGTTTCTTTAACAGCAACCCAGATAACTTTGCTCCGGCTTTCTGGGAGCCTCACCGCACCCGGCCACGATGTGTCTCCCGGGCTGGCGGCCCTGAGCTTGAAGCTGAGCTGGAACAAGATTATCAAGAAGAATATTAATAGTAGTAGTAGTAGTAGTAGTAGTAGCAGCAGCAGTAGTAGTAGTAGTAGTAGTTAGAACAGTAGATAGTAATGACAGTATTATTTCATGTTCCATGTACTCTTAGATATGATTCTTCATTCTTCCCGAAGCCCTATGGAGTTAGCAGAGTCCTCGCCCATTTTTGGGCATAGTACTAAGTAGAAGTCTCCCCTGAGATCACAAGTACTACCCACATCTATTCCGGCAATCAGCTATTGGCAGGAGCACCCGGTTTTAGCATGGCACTCACCAGCATCCCGAGCTTCCCCTCAACCCTAAACCCTAAGCCCTAAACCTTAAACCCAAGACCCTAAACCTTGACACAGCAAGGTTCCAGGTTCAACGGACAGACGGAATGCTTCTATAGCGATTATATAGGGATTATATGTGAATGTATATAGGGATTATATAGGGTTATATCGGGTTATTTAGTGGACTGCCCATGCATGTTTGCACCGGGGTTTCCCATCCCCGAGGGCACGAACCCGGAAATACATCTGTTCACATGAGCTATAGTCTAAGCTCCTAGTATGCCAGTATGCCCCCTAATATCCCCTACTTGGAGGGTCAGGGAGACTTAGTAAGTAGGTTAATAACCCCTATAACCCATATAGTAAGCCCACTTATCCCCATTATTAACCTACTTACTAAGTCCCCCTGACCCCCCAAGTATAGTATTGCCCTATATAATCCCCTATACAGCCCCCTTTAAGGAGACTAGACTATAGTTCACATGTGTTCTTCGAAAGTAGGGAGATGTGAAAGTAAAGATATGCCAACGAAAGGCTTCAAATGCAAACTTACTGGTGGTTGGTGGGGAAGCAGGGAATCGAATCCCTATACAAGAGATTCCCTTGTTCAGCAGTAACCCCCAGTAAGCAAAGCACGCCTCATTTGATGACGAGCATTTGGATTGTGAAAATGGGATAGGCTCACTGGGCCTTTGTATGATAAAGGGGCTTTGGTAACCCCAACCCCCAAAGATAATTAGGACCATATAACCAGCATATGATAGTCATAGGGTCCTAATCTTGGGGGATGGAAACCCATATCGTTTTACATCCTTCTTCCGACCGCGTGCTGGTGGCAGCATACTCGCTTTATGTTCACGTAGAGTAGAATGCTTTCGGTGTGAGTGGTACAGACTAACATATTTAAATGTCAAAACATTCTGTAGTAACAAAGGTTTGTTGGGGAGTCAGATTGCATAAGTGATGCGGAAAGCCTTCCCCTTAATTGGGTCTTTGTTCCTTCCTTAATTCTACTTGGGAAAGGTACACCTCATACTTTTGATCACATTTATGATGCGAAGCTACGAAGGGATTGCAAAGGCTGGAATGTGGGCAGCCCGTCATGGATCTCATGATCTTTTCACTGTGATCTACTGAGATGGTTTAGGGTTTAGGGTATGCGTAAGTGCAAGCATTATACTTGAGCAACAAGATGCAATCAATCATGCCTGAATTGTCAAGATGCATCTCCAATCGAAAAATAGAACCATTAGCTTCTTGTGCAAGTCTGTGCTATTACTCAAAGTGGGCAAGCTCTACTCTCTTTTATAGACGAGGTTATAACGCAGTAGTCTCTAATTTTCCAGTATCCCCATATCATACCCTTGTATGATGCCCCTATATTCTACCCCCACCCCATACACCCCCCCCCCTGAAAACTGAACCCNNCACATACATATATGTATATGCATATATATATATATATTATAACATAGACTCCCATACGTCACCGCCGATTTATGGCTCCTTGGGACTGGGCCGCTGCATGGCCAGCATCACAGCTTGAGCCTTGGCGGGAGTTGTAGCAAAGCCTTGCAAGCCTATCAGTTGTTGTTGTTATTCTTATTATTATTGCTTTGCTTATTGTGTTGCTGTTCTTGTCGTTCTTATTGTTGCTATGTTTGCTAATAGTCTTGTTATGCTTGTGCTTGTTATTATTATTGCTACTGTTGTTATTGTTATTGAAAATATTGTTATTACCCTTACTGGTATCATTATTACCGATGTGGAGACCCCGCGCCTTGGGCCAGTGCGCATCCGCCATGTCAGAGACAAAGCGCTGTAGCCGCTGCCTGCACATGCATCACATCTGCAGGGCCAATCAACGTACTGCCGGCCAGTCGATCTTAGCAGCGACTGAGCATGCGAGATTCAAGCAGAACACCAGCGAAACACTCTGGATGCACTTCCTGCCTGCACTCAGGAAGAAGGTCTCCGAAACGATGCGATACGGCGACCAAAGCCTGAAAGGGGGCAGCAAGTACCTCAAACCGGAGCCTGAATCCTGACACCCCCCAACATCGCGCCACACCATGACTTCCGAACGGCGTCAATTCGAGCTCTTAGGCCAACACTCTGACCGTGACATCGCCATCGTCTAACCTGTTGAATCCCCTCCCGCGGAGATTTGACACACAAGCTCCCCATTTCTCAGAAGGCCCAAATGCAAAATCGTCTTTGGGCTCCCTACTACGCGCATGTTCCCACAAGGCGTGGAAATGTTCAGCGCACATGCAACAGAGGGGCAGGTGCTTCGCTCAGAGATCTGCTTTGTGGATTCGACGCTTGAAATAGAGGTTCGCTTTCGGTGGAGTGTTTAGTTTGAAGTTGTGCTTTGGAGTGGGACATTTGGGTTAGGGGTGCACCATTTGGGGCCGGGCGTTTGGCTTATGAAGAGGTGCGCTTTGGGCGAGGTATGAAAAGTTGTTGGCCCTGTCATTGTCAGCCCACGCCCTGCCATCGTCTTCAGCAGACTTGGGCTTGCTGAGCATTGTTGCCCATCAAGAGACTACTGAGGCGCATGCGTCATCATCTTTGCCATCCGCATCGACCACCACAGGTTTTGCAAAAACTTTCAAATAATCATGACTACCTACTTCTTTCCCCACCACCTCGCGCACGCGGACTCAGACTTTACTTTTGTGAGCACCACTGCCGGGTCTACCCCTGCCGACCCAGTCCCCATAACAACAGTAATATCTGGAACTCTCGAATGCCTAACGATTCTGCTTCACATTTATGCGCCCCCACCCCAAAAGCACATGCATAAGCGGGTGGGGATCTGGTTGAGACGGAACTTTACAAAATGATTTTGCAATGCAGCTGGTGGAGTGCTTGTTCGTCCAGCAGCCCCGCTGTAGAGCTTAGGCCAAACTTCTGAAGTATCAACAAATAAAACAAGCCAGAGGCACATGCGCATCAACTTGACATAGTCGAAGTATCCTGGCAAAGCATCTTAAATACAGACCTAGAAGGCCAAGAAAATAATGAAGAATCTACTGCCTACTGATGATGGAAGCCGATCCTGGCACTGCATCTCGGTCCCAGGGAAATGCCAGCATGGCGTACACCTGAGGCAGACTTCTTAGAGATCTTGGAGCTTCTAAAAAACAAAGGGAGCATCTGCAGGGTACTGCAAACACAGAACAGCTGGCATTTGGGGTCTACGGCATGCCACACAGACGTGAAGATAAAATCCAGGCATCTTATTTTGTGCAGCATGTGGGAGGAAGAGAGCCACATCAGCTGGTCACAGAAGGCAGAGCAATGTAAATCTCAGTGTCAGAAAGCAATATTCATTGGGTTTATATTGGTGTTACATTGGGATAATGGAAAAGAAAATGGAAACTACTATATTATAGTAGGGTATATATAACATAGTAGTTTCCATTTTCTTTTCCATTATCCCAATGTAACCCCAATATAGTAGGGTATATATTGGGGTAAAACTTTTATCTGCTAATCAGGCTGAGCGGGCTCCCATGATGCAGCCAGCGTGCCTTTATGAAGCTGACCCCTCACAGCCTGGGTGTTCCTGCAACTCTGTATTGGGGGATTTCCAAAATTAGGGGTACTTTTTTGGGGTCCGCATAATTAGGATTGCAATATTTAGGGTCTGTATTGGGGTCCCCCTATTTTGGGAAATTACCACTACTGGGAGTTTCTCAAAATAGGGAGCCCTTAGGGAACCTGGAAAGATATTGGGCTTGTGAGGTAGGGGTTACATCGGGATTATTTGGAGAAACTCTCAAACCCTAAACCCTAACCCCTAAACCCTAAACCCTAAACCCTAAACCCCTAAACCCTAATCCCCAAACCCCTAAACCCTAAATCCTATTCCGCTACATCTCAGACTTGCTCTGGCGCTTGGCAAGATCCAGGGATCCAGGCCAGACCCAGAATCACGGAGTCGCGCTTGTTGGATCCATCCTCAACCATCCGAGTTGCACGGTAATTTGGGTTTAGGGTTTAGGGAATTATACACTGCTGACAACAACGTGGGTATTCACATATATATATATATAGATGTATATATGGTCCTGCGCTCTGCGTTCCCAGCCCCCCCACCCCCCAATGGTATCCCCCCCCCAC